>CVRI01000001.1:336695-526979 GCA_900005825.1 Clunio marinus
GGCATAAATGCATCAATTTGTCCAACGATTGCAACCAGAGATGGGCAAGTTGCACGCTCAACTCGATTGACTGACTGACTGACATGTCAATGTCTGTCAGTCAGTCTGTCAGTCAGTCAAAATCGCAAACAAAAATGTTCGATTGTTGGGAAGCGTTCATACAAATGTTCCGCTCAAGTCGTTTGACTGACTGACTGACAAGTCAATGTCTGTCAGTCAGTCAGTCAAATCCCAACTCTGATTTTTATTGAAAGCAATGTAAATATGTAATTCTAGAATAGGGACATCTTTTAATTGAATTCATCAGAACGACCATCTATGCATTCAAATACTACGTGATAAAGAATGTTTAATAATTTTTCCCAAGCTTCTCGTCCTAACAAAATAAAATTTAACTTAGTGAATAACTAGATGGAATTTTAAAAATATATTTTTCATCAAATTGTCATTATATTCTAATATACCTTCATCATCAAGATGGCACACGTCTGATAGATATAGCAAGAAGACTTCACGTAACTCATTAAAAGATTGTTTTGTGATTTTTTTTTACTGTGTGATTTTCCAACTTTCGTTTTCCATATTTGTGGAAAAATATCAACAATTAGGTGAGGTGATGAATTGTGTCATTCACTTACCATCTCCTGCAATTTTTTTAATACCAACAAGTGCAGGATCTTTATCTAGTGCATCTATGATACTGCTTAAAACATTCATTATTTTAGAAGCGTGGGCTCTGAAAATGAATAAAAATGGTTTTCTTGTGATTGTGTGATAAATGATCAACAAGATATATAAAGCGAGCCTGTACGCCTATGATAATCACCTAAATCCTGGGGTTCCCTTTATTAATGACAACATTAAAAAGATTAGAATATTCATAGTATTAAAATTAAATATGCAAACCTTTAGCATTAACAAAGGTGTTGTTTTAAAAGCGATAAATCGATCTTGATTATTTGGGAAACGATCAAAATACATAAAAAGTATTTTCTCTCCGGAGTCATAGAGCTGTAAAGAAAAAATATTGTTCTAATCATTCTTTGTGTTCATAAGAAAAGTCTGAGACTTTTGCACTTGGAATTTCCCACGTTCTCCGAACGATATCAATTTGTTTTGTAGTTAGAGGAATAATTTCTGGTGTTGGAATATCTCTTTCTGTCTTACGTCGATTAACAATATTACCCATGATTCTAATCAATTAGATTAAATTTTTTACCAAAACTAAGTCTGAATACTGTTTAAACTGAATTATGAATTTTTTTAAAAAATTTAGTATGCTTTTAGCAATAAATTTCTCCCCGGGTTTTATGTAAGCCTTTACAACACAACATTCAATAAACGACTAATGTCAACAAGGCTTTCTAAAAGGAAAAACACGAAATAGATGAAAGATAACTTTAAGACAATACTTTAATTGTCAAATAAATAACCATAAATACAACACAAATATATGACGAGGAAACAAGAAATCGATATTTTTTATGGATTGAAAATATCTCAAATGATTAATCAGCCGTAGTGTCAGTCATAAGTAAAAAAATTATTTCGATTAATTACTTTATTGCCAAAATTTATGCTTTTGTGTTTTGAGAACATGAATGGTTCCTTTGGAAACAAAAATAACAAAGTGGAAAAAAGTATCTTCTTCTTAGTATATTTTTTATTACAAATTGACAAATTGTAATAGGAAATTAGTATTAAAATAAATATTTTAAGATGAGTAAACTTGATCCTTCAAAGGTCCAAGGGAAAATGTAAGATACGAATAATATTTTCTGTGATGAAAATAAGACACAATTTTAAATTTTATCTTAATATTTATTTGATTAGACGTGAGCAGATGGACCGTGAAATAAGATCACGGAGAGAATACGCAAAGAAATGGTTATTCATGTCGCAACCAGAAATAAATAAATTTTACGATCAAGAGTTTTTAAACACTAAAGTTAATGAAATAATTCTGGAAGGTAAGAAGATATTTATTTGATTGGAATTCTTAATATTCTATACAATTATAATTAACTAATTATCTAAATGATTTTCAAAAGAAAACGAGAAGCAAAACACTGGAGAAACTTTTTTTGTTTCTGAGGGAATGTTTGCATCAATGAATGTAAGAAATGATCATTCAGACATATTAAGTTGGAAAAGCTATTTAATTTGCTTAAAATTAAACTTCTCTCTATTGTAGCTATGTCGATGTGGTCGCAAACGAGTTGGAACTCATCATATAAAATGTTTACAAAAAGCAGTAATTAAATATTCAGAATCTCATATCGAAAGCGATCAAAAGAAAATTTCAAATGATGGCTTTCAACAACAAAAACCTAATATTCCACAAACTTCTAATGCTGTTCATGGTTTCTTTGAGAGCAAGTATAATAATTTAGAAAAATCAACTAACTATATAACTCCGAAAATATTTATGAAGCATAAAATAACAGATTCTATTTATAACAATATCATTATTGGATAAAATAGAAAATGGAATTTCAAATAATAAATTCTTTTGTGAAAGTTTAGTTTTTTTATGTATAATTTCTCATGTCTTGATTTGAGGAGATTTTGTATCGGAGAGCCTCCCTAAAATTTGATTTACAGATTATAAATAAAACTTATTGAGATGAATTAAGAATCTAAATACCTAAGAATGTAAGTAGTCGAAGTATTATCAATAAAAACAATGCTAATTAGAACCTTATTGAATCAGAATAATCGAAGATTTATTATAAATTGGTTACAGATATGAAGCATTTTCAAAAGAAAAAAGAAAACTAGATGCAAAAATTTGATGACGAAATTCCTTATATAATAAATAGGTATTTAAGATGCATTCGATCAGAATATCAACGTTTTTGTCATAAATATTTACGACGTTTTGTTGACAAAATTTATTCGTTCAATCTTCGCTTTAAAATCATTGTTGCAGTTCGTTTTTTTCCACTCTCAACTGGCACTGGTGCATTCACTTGTGGCTTATTAACTTCCTTCAGCTGTTTTATGTTAGCACAAATTTCACGATTTTTAATTTCACTTTCGTCTAAGCGTCGTCTTAAATGTTTCATACTCTTCATCATGAGTAAGATTTGTTTAGATTGGCATTTAATTATTTTAGATTGCTTCTTGTAAAGTTTAACAATCGATGAGAATTTTGATTTAGATTTTTTTGCTCCTTCATCTTTATGTTTTGCAGATGATAACGAGGAACTTGAAGAGGTTCTTGAGAAATTAAATCCAAGTCCATCAAAGCTTGAATTTGTACGGGGAGTTGTGAACATATCGTAGATAGATGAGATTGAAACATTTGACTCTGGTCTTATTCTTTTGATATCTGGAACAATTTTTTCATCAAAATGCTCGATAGCCATGGAAGAAATATCCCGAAGTTCCTGCAGAATTTCATGTGTCTTAAGATTTTTTGTGTCATTAGCTTGAGATGATGAAATCGCACGTAAAATTTTGTAGCATTCATCAATCACTTTACCAGGGATAAAGCAACCTGTTCCATTTTGAATGTATTTTTGGTATGTCATAGAAAGCATAGATAAACGAGTTTCAATGCAAGTGAGAACATCGGAGTGTTTAGATACTAAAAAGTTTCAAAATAATCTCGTAATTCACAATTTGTTTAAATATTTATGATTCTTACAAGGATGGTATCGTCTCTCTGATTCCCGTCGAGGCAATTGTGCTTTAATTCTTTTCAAATGCTTTGCGTGACAATTCAAAAGACTAAAGAATCCATGATTTAACAGATTCATGTTGATTTGATTAAACTTTCTGCAAACCTGAATTTTATTTTTTTTTACTTTTTAATATTTTTGTTTTCGTATTAAACGCAATACTTACAATTCTATTTTTTGCAATATCATCATATGAGAGATACGACATTATTATTTCTAAAACACATTCTGGTAACTCCAAAATTGATGAAACTCTGTTGGGATACATTTTCCTTCCAAACAAAACAAAGAATTTAATGAATTTTGTTTAATATCGACAAAGTTACATATCCTTTGTTTGTAGATAATTTTTTTAATGCGCTTTGCTCCAGCGTAATCCCAATACGGAAAAGATGTCAGTGTGATCCAAACAAGTTATTTTACAAACTGAACAACAGATGGTGCTGGTAGACAAGAAGGATGAAGAATCTGTAAGTTACGCAATTAGGCATGTTAAATGTTTTAAAATGTAAAAACTAACTTGAAATGATTTATCTAGTTCCAAACACTAACATAACTCATTGAAAAAATAAAATTTCTATGATAAAATTCAGATTTATTTGTTTTCAACTGATACAATGGCGTTTTAGTTATTTATAGAAGAATATGTTGAATATCTATTTTTTAAAAATGATTAAAATTAGAAAGGTTCAATAGCGGCTAAGCCGACTCTATTGCAATATTTTATTGGCTCCGCATAGCTGTGACGATATCCCTTTGGGAGATTTCCTAAACTTTTAGCTGGAACCATTCTCTGTTGATGATGATAGTGGGAAGCTCGTGGTGCCGGTGGAATATTCCGATAATCACGAATATTATTTGGATATTCTTCTTCAGAACTCCATTCACCTTGTGCAAACCTCGGTTCGGGTGAACAAGACTGACGATAATTTGCATCATAGCGGGACGGTTCCGAACGACGAATATTCAATTTTGATTTCGACTCATGTTGTAATCTCATTTTTTCCATTGCTTGGAATTTCTCTTTAGCATTCTGAAAACGATCTTTTGGAGAAGTTCGTTTCATTGTTGATATTGGTGAACTATCTTTGACATAAATTTCTCTATCTCGATCTGATACTCTGTTGGCAATCAGGTGGTTACGATTTTGTGAATCTCTACGATGCATCTCATAGTTGGGGGATGGCGATCGTGTTTGATAATCAGTTCTCGATTTATATTTCATAACTGGTGATTTCAACATACTTTCAATAGATTGGCGATATGGCAAGCTTTCAGATTCCCGATATGGATTGCGCTCAACAAATTCTTCTTTACTCTTGTTTCTACTCCTTTCAGATGGAATCTCATGAACTTCATAACGGCCGGAAGATTTTGATTTTCTCTGAAGTGTTCTTTGTTGTTTGATTTCTGGTGAAATTGGTCTTGGTTCATTATTTCTTTGTCTTTCAACATCATCTGGTCGATGTTGATATCTTTTGATATCAAGTATTTCACGATACTTCTGACGATCTGTTAAATTCTCGCGATCATATTCTTCGTAACTATTGTGTAAGTGCTTTCTAGAATCATTTATATTGTTCATTTGACGATATATTTCAACTTGACGTTTCATTAAACCTCCACTTATTATTCTTTCATCGTCTGTATGACCTTTTTCTTTAATCTGCTTGTGATGATAATATTTCTTTGAATTTTCGTCATATGCTTCCTTGATATGTTTATTCATGATATTCGGAATATTTTCATCGCGTGATGTCTGCTTCCGATAAGCCGATTTCTCAAATTTATTTTTTGCTTTGTAGTTATCAACTGAATCTTTCGGAAAAATATAACTTGGTGGATTTTCCGATGAACGTGTTGGCGAAAGTTTTTCACCTACAGGAAATTGTCTTATCTGAAGTTTTTCCATTTTGCGAATGATATTCGGGTTGATTTCCTTCTCATCATTTTTCCAATCTTCTGCTAACAAACAAACAAACGTAAATCACTGAGTTGATCAAAATTTATTTCCTTAACACATACCACTTGAGCTTGTACTCAACTCTTCTTGACGCTCAGGACTTGGTGCCAGGTCTGATCCAATTCCAGACGATCCATATGATGAGATATGATTGCGCTTAATATTTCTTATTTCTTTTCCCACAATAGAGAGATTTTGACATCTGAATGAAAATTTAATGATTAGTTGAAAGTAAAAAAAAAACTTATGTGTTACCTTCGCAAATCAACAGCTTTAAGATTTCCTTGGGATCTGTAAAGTTTTAAAAGCATCATTAAGTTGAATTTTTTCATCTTAAAAAGAAATAATCGTTCAAATACCTGCTAATTGTATCATAATCTCGTGGTGGTAGCAACAAAGGTGGGCCATTTCCATTGAGTTTAGCTCTTAATTCAGCTGCAAGAGAGTCATAAAGGTGTGTTGGTGCTTCAATTGGTGAATGTTGATGCTCTTCACTGCAATCAGATTCTCTTGTGCTTGTTCCAGTGTCACTTCCTAATGAAGAATCAAAACGTCTTGTTGACATCTCAAAATTTCTTGATTCTTTTCGTTCTGGCATTGACAAAGGCTTAGACCTTTCTATTGCCTTTAGAGAATGCTCAAGTCTGGAATGAATAAAATTTATAATGTTCAACTACTAGTAGCTTGGTGGTTTTTTAGTAACTAAGTCTTGAAACTCATGAGAGGTGGTAACTTAATAATTATTCTGCTTTCATCATCGCATGGCAACTTTACTTTAAAACTACTTTTATTCTGTCTTAAAGCATCAAAGCATTTCTTTTGTCTACCGACTGATTTAATTAATACCTAGTTTCACACAACAAATTATTACGTTATATCATTAGCAGAAAATCAAACAAAGCGAGCTTAAGAAAAATGTGGAGCATTCCAAGTATTGGCCAAATTTTGTTGAATTTCATGATGTTGATAAATAATTTATTATCTAACATTGTCAAATTGAATTAGTCTCTGTTACGTGGTCTCATCTTTTTTTTTAAGTCATTTATAATAGCAGTTCGACATCTAATTAACACAATGGTTGAGCAAATGATTAGTGGTGCAGATATATTTTTAATAAACATAAAAGATCGCACATGACTGAAGAATGCTTTGACACACATTCCAGACGAAGAAACAATGTAATGATGAATGTGAAATAAAGATCACGTCTGAAAGTTTCAATGAATATAAAAGTGTGTCGTTAAATCCATGTTATTCTCATGTGAACTTTCATTACAGTTACTGATTAAGTTTATTTCCTTTTCTCTCATGAAATCATGCGCTTAGATGAGGTGATGCGAGATTTTGAAATTAATCTCTCATTAAATGTGAAAATTTGCTTGTTGACGATGTTTGTCAAAAGTTTTTATTTGAAATGTGAGCATAGGCATATTCATGTTAACATGCATTCATGAGAGAAAATGAAGTTTGCATAAACACAATTTCCTGACACTTTGATGGGTAAAAGTTGAAAATTTCTTTTGAAGATGTTCTTGTATGTACGTGAGCTACTTGAATGAAACCAGTTCAGAACGGAATTGAACGCAAGCAATTATTTTGAATATTTATCCACTTTACTTCTCATTACTTTCGCTTCCTCTTTCTCTTCGAGTGTTACTTATTTAAGCTTCTTCATTCTTCTTCTTTTTATCTTAATCTTCAGGTCGAACACTTAGATGGATGAACACCATCAAATACTGAATTACAGCGGACAATAAATAAAAAAAAACGTCAATCACTAGTGATTCGATGATTATGTGCGATTGCGTGACGTTTAGTAATTTTCTCTATTGGCAATAGGTTTAAAATGGTTTTATTAATGTTATGTACAATAACGCATTCGAGTTGTATGAGAAATTAACATATCAGTTTCTATTTTAAATCAAAACGAGTTTTCTTTCTTTAAAACTTAGAGAGAAAGTCTCTCGTTATAAACACTTTATGCAAAATGATTTATTCATCAGCTATTGATACTCACTTTAATTCTAGCTCAGCAAAACGTTTTTGATTCTCCGGTTTTTTAATCAGAATTTGTAATTGATCGTTAAGTGCATGAGCTGTCGCATCTGAGTCGCATCGATAAGCGTGAACATGAAGTGGACATTTCGTTACTGGGTTGTACAGCAGCAACACACAAGCGACAATATCTTGTTCCACGATCGAACACGTAATTGCATTATGTGGGATGAAATGTTTCGACGATCCCTGTTGAAAAAAAATTATTATGTGTACTTAATAATCTTGACATTTTTCATCAGTCTTGTAAGTCTACTTGAATGTGATTTATTTATAATAAACGGGGAAAAAGAAACAAAAGAATAAAAAACATTTATTTTTTGTAAAGCTCCTTGAAATGAATAAAAAGTCAACATCCAATATTACACAATGTTTTGTGGAGAAATAAAAACATCAATAAAACTACAATAAAAATAATTCGGGCACATTATTCTCTTTTTTTAGAAAAAATATCGCCATTGAAAATAAGTGAACAAATATGATTTACTTAGAAAGTAAAAACGTATGAACAAAGGGAACAATATCAAACTCGTGAAAGATTTTTTGTTTGCTAATTAACATTATTTTTTGTTAAATTTTATTAAATATCTTTCTATACATATACATGTATGTATAAAACTTTTTTCTTGGGTGTCGCAACAAAATGTATCTTTAATAATATAGCTGGCAACGTGTTTAATGAATTGAATCTAGCACAAAATTGAGAGTGAATTGAACAGCTGTGAGTGGCTGCGTAACTTACCTGGATAATTTTTAGACCTTTATGGGAGATTTGAAGCGTAACTTTGAGTGGTTCCTGATGCCTTGATCGATCAATGAGACGAGGAATGGTCGATATTAACACTCGATCACCTCGTAGTTCTCTCGACTCTTGCGCACCCAAAAACCAGACATAATAAGAGGCTTTTTGAACGTCTTTCTTCGACAACAAAGCCATAACTGTGATTATTCAAGTCAATCGTCATATGATGATGGCTTATTTGTATGTTTAAGCAACTCAATTCGGTCTAACGATGATGATTATTTGTTCTGTAATAAATAGATACGACACAGTTAAAAAAATTTGTTTCAGATATTAATCAGTCACAATTTGTGATAAAATGAGCCAAAAAAAGTTAATTCAGACATTCCGGGCTTGCTCTACAACGTTCTCCTTCTATAATTAACCTCGAACGAATGTTTTTTACAGCCTTCAATTGTTTACCACCGCGTAGATGCATCTCAATTTTTATTTCTTCTCATGAACTCTTTTAGATACAAAAAGTCTATCGACCGAAACTCAAACATTTCAAAACTTGACCATACTTACTCATGCTAAAGAAAATCCATGAAATATTTTAGACTAAGCTAGGGCAACCAAAATGAATCAGTATTGCGTGAAATGGATTTAAACTTCATCATAGCTATGTTTATGTAACATCGTCAAGAGCCGATTAATTGCATATTTATGAGGAAGATGAGATGATGATTTTTTTGATATTTTTATTTACTTGTCTTCTCTTTCGCAACACAATTTTGTCGTTCATTATAAGCTTAGACCTCTAAAATGTTGGCAAAATAAAAAATCATGTTAATCGCAATGATTTCTACATTTCAACGATGGAAGTGAAATCATATTCTCAAATAGTTCGTCTCTTGTTCAATGCAATTTCCGACTTACTTATTTTGTAATGCATGAAGCATTAACAAATTTTTGAACTTCTGAAGTTTAGTCGGGAGAGAAAAATCAAAAACTCTTCCAAGGAGAAAGATTTGAAGATTCGCCAATGAAGCCAAGATTTGTTCCAAATCTACTCAAATTTCATGGAAATATTTTTCTTCATCTTCATTTAGGTAAAATGGAATAAAGACTGAAATGAAGAAACTTAATTTCCAATCAGTGTAACTTAACTGTAGAATTTTAAGACTAATTACAGTACACTTAGAATGTGCTTTTAACCTACGCAGGTAATTACCAACTGTTTTTCTCCAAAATCGATTCAATTCTGTTATAATAGAATATTTGCGTTGGTACTAACATATCTTAGAGAGCTAGCTCATCAAAGTGGTGTGGCGGGGCTTAAAGTCAATTAATTTAATATTCTTCTTTTGCTTCAAGTCTATACTGTCGATGGAAGTACATAAAGGTTGTTACTGAGTCTTCTGATTGATTATATTACGTAAGCATACTGAGAAAAGATATAAATTTGCTGCAAGGAAAAAAAGCTTTGTTGAATCGACTGAAAACCAGAAAAAATAAGAAGAAAGGTCACGATAACAAGCCTCGTTATGTATTTGTGAATTTCCCGTTTGAAGATTAAGAAATTTCATTGAAATGCTTTATAAAGTTCAACAACCGTTTACGAATAATTTGAGATACAAAATGCTTTAAGTTCCCACACTGACAATGACGACAATGACATGTTACTAAAGCGTAAAAGAATGTGTTAAATAAATAGGCTTTAAAATATACAACATTGATCACAGAAAGAAAAAAGAACAAGAAAATCTAAGTTTTAAATGCAACATGGAGAAAAAACCAAGATTTCTTGATAATTTATTCCGCACTAAATGTCGAGTAGATTCATCTTGCCACTATTATTGCCTTGGTAAATGAGAATGAGTCGCTCCTTTCAATTTCGTGTTCGAATGAAGTTGCACAAATGCTTGATAAAATATCTAAATCAAATATCTGAGTATGAGTTGATATCTAGATTCTGTAAATAACAAACTATCTACTATGAATCTGGGCTAGTGCAGCATTAGTGGTTGATAATGGCATTAAAGTGAAAACGAAAATTACCCAGTTTGCTCCACTTATGAAAGCACTAAAATATGCATGTGCAGTAATCATGAATGATAATGAACTGAAAAGTGAATGAAATTTCATCGTGTATCAGTGGGTAAGTAGGCAGATACATAACAATCTTTCGTTCGACTGTTTACTGCATCTTTCGATAGATTCAGAAATGTATAATTTAAATTTTTTAATGTTTATTGTGTTAGTTTATATATCAGTTCGTATTGACATTAATGCTTGCATTCGAATTATTACTAGCATCAACATTTAGATCTTCACTTTACTCATGAAACTCGATGAATATTTACAAAGTTTTTAATCGAATTAAATTTCATGAAGAAGTAAAATCGTGTCAGATGATATTTAAAACCATCATTAATATAGTAGAATGAATTACGCAACAGACAATTACTAAGTCTCGAAATACTTTAAGAATCTTGATAGTCATCAATGCTAACTTCAGGGCTTATGTTTCCTATTGTGAATTAATTCTAATAGCGTTAGCGGTACAAAACAGCAAAAAACATATAATGATGATTGGAACAAGTTGAACGCGTTTCTAAGATAAAATGAAAGCTTTTAATTGATTACTTGGAGAGTTCAATAAACGAAAGCTTTCATATACGAGTTGCTCATAAAATCATTTTGTCATCTTGTAATGATTTTCATATTTCTACGTACATTGAACACTTTTTTTATAAAAAAAAAAAAGAAATTACTCGACAACACTTGATTAAACAGAAGAAGAATGTATCAAGTCGAGTTGTTGTTAAAGGAACATACCACAACTAATTTTTTTCGATCATGAACATTGAGCAAAAGCCTTAAGGTTTTATATGAACGTAACGTTACTTTAACTGTACTTGCGACAGATGACAAAAACTAATAGCAATCAATCAAATTTTGTTTGAGGAAATTGGAAAGGAAATTGCTTGAAATTAATTTTTGGAAGATTGAAGTGGTCATCAAACAGTATTTAAAATAACTTTCATAGCAATCTATTTAGTTGTCGATATACAGAATACTAATCAGAATCATAATTATGAAAGTTATTACAGAACTATCTTTATAAATCATCTAACAATATCATTGAGTATCTATTATACTTATTTTTATGAGAATATTGCTACGAACTTACAAATGAAAGAACATAAAATGATCTTAAATAAATATGTTTATTTCTCATTTATCTTTGTGCCAAAAGATTTTTAATATTTTTATAAGAATAACTGTTTACATTGCTGATTTGAAAAATAAAACAAAAAAAGAAGTTTTGAGAAATTACAATGCAAATTTTATCTCAAATAGTTTTAAATTCACGCGTAGTCAGGAAAACAATGATTGAAATTTGGTAAGTTTTAAAAAGTCATGAAATTTTGTTGTGACTATTTACATATCGTCAGTCATCTTTGAGACATCCTAAAATACATAATTTCTTACTTGATTTCTTTTGTTGATGAAAATCGAAAGTTTTAGCTTTAAGTTCAATTCTACTCCCATTAGAAAAAAGCTTTGGAAAAAATCAGATAAATTATATATGTTTAATATAAAAAATAAAAAAGAAATTTCTTTGTTTTCTTAATAAAAAAAAGAAGAAAATTATCAACCAATCTAACTCGTGCTTATGTTTCACGACACAGTTGTGGTGTCGTGAAACATAATAAAATATTTAAATCGAGCTTGCGTGGGTTTAACTCTCACATTTTTCTAATTTACCTAACATTAAATTTCAAATAGATATGTATGGCATTTGAGTAATGTCACACTCTGCCAGTGTATTCTCATTGGAAGTCAAGGATTTGTCTTCGAATATCGCCACGATACGTGATTTTCGCGATTTGATTCTTGTAGAACGTGAGAATATTTTGTGTTCGACTTTTGTTTCTCTTTATGTTAATTTGAATAAAAGTTGAAGTTCCCATGAGAAACATTGAGATGGACAGCAATTTGAACGATAATTAAAGTACTGCAATTTTTAAGAGATCAGGAAATATTCACGACATTGAATCTTATTTTTGCATTGAATAATATGTTTAGTGTTCATTTTTACAAATTATATAATATTTTTGTTGGTATTAACATTAGAAACGCAACCAAAATATGGAAACAAGATATTTGTTGTTTCTTCGCCAAAACCTTGAAATTCACAATCGACTGCAATTTATTTGAAATTTTAGCATTCTTAAATAATCAAAAATATTTCATTTACTAAAGTTTACATGTCATCCCCAAAATTTAATGAATTATATCCTACACGAACTTGAAAATTTTCCTCTAAAGATTTTTCGTGATTTGTTTTCAAATATTCCAGTCTAGATATATTGATAGATGAAAAAGCATGAAACATTTTTAATAGTTATTCAGCAAAGAAATAAATAAGCATCAAAGGCATCTTAAATGCCACATTTTTATTAAACATTCATAAGAGAAGTATCGAGGTCACGTATGAACCTGCGAGACTCTCATACTTCGATACTTCTTTTTCTTCAAGCTGGTACGATGACTTTCTTTCTGAATAAAATGAAAGTTAGAGAAGTAACTCCATAAAAGCACAGAGACATAAAGATTACTTGTTCGGGATATAATATTTTTATTTATGAAAACGGATATCTTGAATATTTCTCGAGTTTCTCCTCGGAGAATCGAATAATTATACGCAAGGTGAGGGGTGAAACCAAAGATTACCAGTTTGTTTAATAAAAAAATGAATATTCTTAAACGTTGACCCCTAAAGTTTCTATGATCTTTTTCAATAACTTCATAATGAAGCGCTTGTTGATAAATATAAACGTCATGATGTCACTTTTCTTTACCATTTCAAAGTCATCATCATTTATAACTAGATGTAGGTATGTATGGATTTAAATATTAATTTATCGCAGAAAGGAACGCGAATACTTAATTTCAACATTTAGTTTTCATCTGTAGAAATTTTTTTGCAAAAGGCGAAGAAATCGCTATGCTTATTCTTGTGCTTACAAGTTTTTTCTAACATTCGTGTTGTTTATTATACACTCCAACTATTCGGAATTTTCATGTCAAAATCAGTTATCCGAAACATATTTGTCTGCACCTAGAGATCACTTTAGGCGAGAAACGAGTTTTTGTCCAGAAAATAATTGCATTCAATCTGTGTTTCAAGGTTCACCATATATATATTGAAGACAGCCAAATTTTTATTCCATCTTGCTGCGGTAAGAATAAATTTAGGTAATTTGGATTTTCTACACAAATGGATATTTTACTAAGTTCTACTTTCCTTTGTGATCATTGAACTCTTAAGTTTTTTTGCTCTTTCTCTAAAATGTTTTATTCCTACCTTCATATTGTAAAAATGCGGATAATCCAAAAGTATATCGATTTAAATGTTTAAAAATATGTATTTCTTATGCAATTCCAACTTGTGAATTGAAAGCTTAATATTTTTTTGATATAATTAATTATTGTTACTTTTAAACTATATTTAAATAAAAAGACATGGAATGTCTTGAACTTCTTTTTTTTTTTTTTGCTATATAATTCAACTGCACTACCGAAGACTGTGAAATAAAAGCACCTCTTACTTAAACAAAGTCAAGTCTTACACTGAACTTATAATATTTTTGTTTAAGCGTGCTGTGTCGATAGTCGTTCGACTTATACACTCTTCATCTGAAACTGCCTTTTCCAGACAGTTAAGTGTGGAGATTGTTAAATCTCGCGGAATGAGATGAAATGAGATGAAACAAGAGATGAAATCTCGCGGAATGAGACCCGAACTGGGAGAATTGCAAACCAAATTCAGTTTTTTGGTAAAGCTTCAAGATTATGCAAAATTTAGAAATATTTTTTAGAGCAAATGAAATAAAAAAGTTATGAAAATTGCTCATGAACATTAGGATTAAACATATAAAATTATTGATATGAACATTTAACGGCATTTTCAAATATTGATATTTCCCCAACTGAAAATACCTACAGGTATAAAAATGACGCTGTTTGATGGAATTCGGTCTCCTCAGTTAAGTTTGTTTAAAAAATATAAACAAAATATTTGTTGAATTTATCAGTCCTATTTTTATAAGATTCGAGTTAACTTTCTGAACATGGCTTGTTTGCTATGCTTTTCAACAACAACACCTGATGAATGTATTAATATTTATGATTATGGTGACAGCAACATGATTACAGGAGCAGAATTAATTCAGAAACATTTTCCGTTCTATGAGGTACAATATTAATATTTTGTTCAAAGAATTGTTAAACCATTATTAATTCTCATAATTGTAGCAAGTATTGACGGAAGAAGTCTTAAATAGTAATCAAACTGTCCTTTGCAAGAGTTGTTGGATAAATTTGGAAAACTTTCATGAGTTGTTCATTTGTGTTGCGTCAAATTACAATGCAAATATTGAAGATATTAATTTATATGCAAAAGAAGTCAACGATGCTAAAAATGATAGTAACACTGAGGACTTTATAATATATGACGCTGAAGTGAAGGAAAATGAGATGGAGTTAATCAAAGTTGAAGTCATGAATAGTGATGTAGCAGAATATATGGGAACGGAATGGATTGAAGAAGTAACAGAAGAGATCACACCACGACCATTGCAATTGCATAAGAAATTGAAAACAAAACATTTGTCCCAAGTTTCATCTGATAGTCCGAAAATGTCTCGACAAACTGCAACACCGATTTTCGACAGTGCAGATGATCAAAGAATTCGAGACACGGCAAAAATGAATTGTGAAATTTGTGGTGATTCCGTTGACAACTTGCGAGATGCAAAGTCACATTACAAACAATTTCATGGTGTTGAAGGATATTTGATGTGCTGTGAGAGGTTTGATGACTTTTTGAGATTTAAATTTGACTTTTATGTGATTAAATTCATTTATTTATTTAAAGACGTTTCAAGCAAAGATGTCGACTTGTAGAGCATGTGAATACTCACTACAATTTTGGATATAATTGTCACATATGCTCGAAAACATTCGATTCGAAATCTTATCTCTCCAAGCATCTTGCTTGTCACGATGAAACTAAACCATTCGTAAGTTATTTTATATTTTATGTCGATTTAACAAATCATTGATTAATTCTGCTTATTCAGTCTTGTGCTCATTGTCCAAAGAGTTTTTCGAGGAAATTTCAAGTACGCAACCATCTTATGAGTGTTCATATCTTTGACAACATTGAACCGTCTTTTGAATGTCCTAAAGAAAATTGTCATAAAAAGTTTGTTAATCCAGCAAGATTAAAACATCACATAGTAAGTTCATTTATTTAGATACTTTACAAAGGTCTACAAGTGAACATATTTTAATTGATTTAACAGGATTACACTCATTCAATGAATCACATTGAAATATGTGAAATTTGTTCCAAGACATTCCGAACCAAGAATGCTATTGACGAGCATATGAAAACTCACGCAAGAAAAGCAGAAGATCGAATTCGTTGTGAAATTTGTGGACATTATTTAGCAGATCTCAAATCGTATAATCGCCATGTAAAGAATCATGGAACGGAGCAACTCGACAACACTTGCAGTCACTGTGGCAAAAAGTCACCAAATTTAAATGCATTAAGAAAGCACATCAAATATGTTCACGAGATGGAAAAGAATCATCAATGCCGGTTTTGTGAGAAGAGTTTTAAGCGTCCTCGAGACTTGATTGATCATGAAGCAGCTTTGCACACATTGCAAGATCTTTATGCCTGCAGCTTTTGTTCGAAAACTTTGTGAGTTCTTTGTTTTCTTATATTTAATTAAATTTAACTACAGATATCTTTATTTCAGTCGCAATCAATCCAATATGTTGGCACATCGGAAGAAGATGCATCCAGATCAATACAAGAAACCAGCATACATGCGAGACGATGTACTATCGTGAATATCTACTATAATTAAATTTGAAATGTAGTTTAGTTATTTTATAAAAGAAATAAAATATTTTAATATCGAATCCCTTAAACTTCTTTAAAACGAGTATCACAAACGCAATTTGAAATCTCGACTGAAAGAAAAGACGAGTTAAAGTTTTAAGAAGTAAGCAAATTCATAAATAAAAAGAAATATTTGATTTTGAGTGTTCTTTTTTTGAGATGTTATTTTATTCAAGATGTTGTTTGATCGACTTTCGTTGTTAATAGTTGATGTTAATTAGTTATTGATGGTAAAAACTTAATGATGTTATAATTATGTTGGTAATATTTTTGATGGTAATTTTTGATGGACGGTGGTAATTAAGATGGTAAAATAAGATTGAAGATCTCAACAATCTCTTTGGCATTGATGTTTGTTTCTTAAGACATCGTCAAAGGAATGTCGTCGTTGTTTAAAAGGACATTCTTGGAATCTTTCGTTGCTACCGCATCGATGACTATTTTGATGGGTGTGATGCGCGTGAAATCCACGATGACTATGGTTTCTTCCTTCATATGAAGGCGGTGCGTGTCCTGGAGGGCCATGGGTAAAGTTACGTTGATGATGATGGGATTGCATGCGATGACCATGAAATCCTTGATGATGATCAACGGGAGTTTGACTTTCTCTACGTCTATAGCAAGTGCTCGATGCAAAATGATTAGAGCTCTGCTCTGAATTCATTCTAAAGCATCCCCTTCCTTGGTCTTGTTGACGTCGACATGTTCCAAAGGACGCGTCTTGCTGTTGTTTGTGACAACCGTGTTGATGAATCCTTCCCTGGTCTTGCTGGCGTCGACATCTTCCAAAGGACGCGAATTGTTGTTGATTTTGATGTTGTTTATGACAACCGTGTTGATGAAACATTTTCTACTTTAATTAACTTTTTTCTTTTTAAAACACTTCTTATTCTTTCAACGTTGATATTTGTTTCCACCTCTATCTGTACTCGTTGAAATTTAAAATGTCGATGAAGCTAACACGAAAATGTTCTCAGTTTTATACTTAACTTGAGAAGAAAAATATTCCGATGACTAATTCTTCATTATATTCATTATATTGTGAAATGTCTGTCGTTATCACATGCGCTCAACTCTCACAATTTATTCAAAAACAAGTTTAAACACGATTTATGTATTCACGTCATCTTTAAATTCAAATGACCGACCAACTGACCTATCATCGGTTATCACTTCAAAAGCACAAAATGAAACGAGATTATTTATTCTTTCTTGAAAACTTTTATTTACATCAGATTTTGTTCATAATAATCCTGACAAATTTGAATATAGCGAGCTTTTTCATGAGGTGACATTTTAGCAATGAGATCAGTATTGTCCATGACTTCACTCACAGGATATGGTTTATTACCAACCATGACTGTTGGCACATCATCATCAGAATCGTCATCATCATTAATTATGCTTATGTCAGCTATGAATGGAGAGAAAGAAAGTTGGTGTAAATGTTTACAGTAAATTATTTGAATCCTCTTACGTATTTCTGTGCGATCTATTTCGTCATCATCATCACCACTGGAATCACCGCTAGAATCATTATCATTTGTGTTTAGATTTTTTATCGCATCTGTATTCGCTTTTGTTGTTTGTTTTTCATGTGCTAATAACACTGACATGATGTTTTCTTCGTTTTCCTTTTTGTTTTTCGTAGATGAAGATGATGTTTTTGAATTCGACCACGAATTGGATTGTGATGATGTTTGAGCGACTTTTTCCAAAAGGGATTCGGGATCGTTTTGATCCTCAAGATCATTTGTGCCGACAACAGTACTTTCTGTCATCCATATCGGTCTCTCCTTTTTGGGTATCAAAGAATCTGTGGCATCAGCATCTCCAATGGTAATATTAACGCGAGTTTCTTCAACTGCAAATCCACCAGATCTTGTTGCTTCTCCTGACCACACTTCAGTTGCACTTGCATCGTTTGGCTTTGCTATTCCTCGAATGAAATCGATGTCAACTGGTTCAGGTTCAAGAACTTCTGGAGCTAATTTGATTCCCTCGACTTCTCTTAATAAATCATATAAGGGTTGAAGCTGCTCGTTAAACCTTGCGAGCATAAGTCGAGAATCTTTCTTAGGCATCGCAGACAAATCTTCAACGACGGCGTTTCCACAAAACAAACAAGAGAATTCACCAGTGTTGAAATCGAAAAGTTGATCCACTTCGAGATCTGTGAAGGCTTTACTGCAATTTGTGCATTTAAAGCTTGCTCGTGAAGTTGCATCACGTTCTTCAGTTTCAAGTCTTTTGCGCATCAAGTCAAGTTTATACTTTATGACATTGACAAATGTTTTGTAGTTGATAAAATAATAATTAACCTTATGTGCTTTCCCATCAGGGCCTGTCTCCATTTTAAGTCTCGAATGGATGAATTTATCATTTTTTAATTCTGTTAATCGCGCTCGAAGTTGCTTTTTCTCAAATTTTAAGAGTTCTCCAATGTCTTCTTCTCTTAGGCAAGGATTACGTACCAACATATCAATTATCAGTGCATCTTCTATTGTGTAGAATCCTCTTACAACAAATCTTGCAAGCTGTTTAAGGCTTGACGGCACTTCTGTTACAAGTTGTTCGCTCATTCTAAAACTAAATAAATATTGAAATATTTTGTAACGGAAACCGTTAAATTCAAAAAAGATTTGGTCATCTTAAACTATTTTTAGGAAAGTTTACGATTTCACGAATTTTAATATTCTTCGTGTTGAAATGAACTCTATCGATAAAGTACGAATAATTGTAGCTGGAGATTCAGGTAAGGAAAAGGATAATGATAAAATTAATCAAATAAACTTAAATTTACCTAGTGAAAATACGAAAAATCACAGACAAATATAATTTTACGTTTCAATGTTTATCAGGCTTCACCTTTAAAACTTTGTATCTGTTAGGAAATTTCTCATAAAAATGAATTAAAATCTTTCAGTATTAATCTGATTATTATTTGCAATATTTAGGATGTGGAAAGTCATCACTTGCTTATTTAATTGCAAATAATGAAGCAATGACAAATCCACCATACACTGTTGGCTGTTCTGTTGAAGTTAAACTACATGAATACCGGGAAGATTCAAAACGAGAATTTTTTATTGAGGCAAGTTTGTTTGAGTTAGATAAGTAAATGAACACAATAGCGATTATATAATTATATTTTAGCTCTTTGATATTGGAGGCTCATTAAGTCACAAAAATACACGAGGAGTGTTTTATCAGCAGGCGAATGGAATTATTCTTGTTCACGACTTGACGAATCGGAAATCTCATGAAAATCTGAAATATTGGCTGTACGAAATATTAAATAAAGAAAGTGGAAAGGATACCATAAAATCCTTCGCCGAACAGGATCTGGACTCTGAACAATTCTTAGGTTCACAAGCTTCACAAGTAAGGCATAAAAACTTTTTGGATTCTTTATTAAACATTCTCAAAGGCTAAATTGCTAACTTTCAGTTTCAAAATTTACAGATTCCCGTATTGGTGGTTGGCACGAAATTTGATTTACTCGACGAGAAACAGAAAAAGACAAATTCCAGAAATCAGCAATTTTCAAAGGATATTGGAGCTGAAGAGATTTTCATTGATTGTCGCAACATTCGAAGTTTCCATGCTGGATCTACCGAAGCTGTTAAACTTTCCAAATTCTTTGATAGAGTTATTGAGAAAAAGTATATTTTAAGTGATAATTCGACATTTAATGACAAAAGAAAATTTATTAATATAAAGTCTCCTATGGACAGTTCGAGTCGCTTTATCTCACCATTTACTTCCCCATTAGGAAATTATTCTAATTTTTCTTCGAATTTAGCGAGTAATTTAACTCAATCACCAACAAGCCAAACTGATTGATCAGAAGTTCAATCGTATCGAATGACTTGAAAGGAAGTTTAAATTATTTTTCTATTTTAATATCTTCTTAATGCTTATTTTTCGAGCATAACAAAAATAAAGAATTTGAAATGTTAAAAATGAAAATTGAGAATTTTTCTTAACAAAAAATTCTTGTTTGAGACCTTTCTGAATGAAACAAAAAATAAATTATTAAGAAAGCAATTTAATGAAAATAAAACTCAATTGTTTCAGTGCTCATCCAGAATTATAATTTTTATTCATGTTTTTTCCTCTTTTTTAATTAGTATGATAACTTTTTTTTTAATTTGTTTAGCCTACATTTTATTTATTTATGTTATAACATAGTTTTCCACGAATTCATAATAATATGTTATTATAAATACTTAGAAGTCGAGAGAAAGTAATCATCAATTATTCAATTTTGTTTCTTCTCAAAAAACTACTTGAACATAAAAAGTTTAGTATTTTGAGTTTCCTTTTCCCGGAAAATTCTATCAAACTTTTCTTATGTACTCATAATTTCTTCTCTTCATTTTAGAGATATAAACCTTATCAGACTCTTCAATTCATTAACAAAAACTATTCAAATTCGTATTGTTAGAAAAATTTGTTTCATTTAATTACATGAACTAAATTGTGTATTTATTTACAAGCACTTTTTATTGCGTTTTTCCTCAAAGCAATGTCTTATGATATTTTCCGGATAGCAGAGAGAATTGAAAATGATAAATAGGTCGGAAGTGTGACAAAAAAAATGATTTTTGGTGTTTCCCAATTTAAAAAATAAATTAAAACTGCTGGAAGTATTGTGACAATGGATCCTTAAAGGATTATGGACGAACACTTGTTTTAACAGATTTAATGCATGTCTGTCTATATAACTAGAACTTAAATTCAAATTGAGTTTCAATCCTAAACATTACCTTAATTATGTACACAATTTATTTCGGCATTCTTCGTAAATACATATTTTAGATATCTAAATATGTTTAGAAAGTAAATAAGATAAAATGACCGAAGATTTCGAAATAAATTCAAAAATATTCTAGGAAATTATTTCTTGCTTATGTTGCTATTGTTATTGACATTTGTATAATTCACATTGGGATTATGATAGATATCATTAACATTTTGTTGTTGTGAAAATTGGGGATTCAGTGTTGGATGTTGTTGATACTGTTGAGCCTGCTGACGCTGTTGGTGTTGCAAATGTTGAGACAAGCCAGATCGATGCTGTTGTTGTTGAAATGAATTATTTCCAAATACAGAACTAGGATTTAAGGCATTCGAAGTTTGACATTGCTGCATAGGAGCTTGTGAGCTCTTCTAAAAATTTTAAATGTTTTGTCTCAGTTCATAATGAAAGAAAATATTTAAATATTCCATGAACACAATTTCAAGTACGATGCGATATTTCACTAGATTGATATCATCACACGCACACAAATGGAATGATTGTGAGTAGTTTTCAAATGAAAATGAATAAATTTAAATATTGTTAGATTATTTCGTGGAGTTATCTGTCCTATGGATAGGTTTGAATGAAGTCAAAAAAAAAGAAAGAAAGTGTTCATGAAATCATTCATTCTGTCTTTTTATTGATTAACAAACATTTTCATCCGGAACTTGCCGGTTTATGCGACAAAAGTTAAGAAGTGGTTCAAATTGTTATGAATAGGAAAAGTTTCGATATTTTTGATGTTTAATTTTAAAATATTTTTCCAGGACAAAAGCGCGAACCATAAATTATTTTAATGAAGGTCTGTTTTTTTACTCCATCTATAAAAAAATAGATAAAACAAAGGAATTTTCTTTTAAGATATTTATGTACATAAAGATTTATCTACTTGAGAAAGAGAAGCACGAGTAAATAATGAGAAAGCTCAATGAAGTTTTTCAAACTTAAGTTTCAAATAATGACAAAATGTGGACACAATAAGTAACAAAAACATTAGTTCAACCCACTAACCTTATTAACTGACAATTGTTGATGCTGAAAGCCAACATCTTTGAAGTCAGAATTGTTATTATTGTTACCATGTTTAGATGTCTTTGATTTGGATCGATCTTTGTCTCTCTTTTTGTGAGATGAAGATGCTGACAATCCGCCATCATTTAACGTTTGACCTGAGTTATTGAATGCACTAAATTTTTCTTTTGATATTTTCAATTTTAACGGTGCTGGAGGCATTGGAGATAAAGAGTTAGACAATTCCGATTTTGCGACATCCTTTATAGGTATTTTGATTTTCAATCCACCTGGAGTAAGAACATTTTCTGGAGAGCTCTTGGAATCAGATTTCTCTTTAGACAAAATAATTTTAAGGGAAGAGTCTTTTTGATCGTCACGATCATCACGATCCTCGCGATCAGATTTGTGGCTTTTCTTCTTTTTTGGTTTATGTGTTTCTTTATGACGATGTTTGTCTTTCTTTTTCTTAGATTTACTCTTCTTATGATGATGATCGTCATCAAATCCATTATCTCTTGACAGTTCCAACTTAGATATTAAATTTGTATCTTTCAGTGGCTCTTGTTGCTTAGTTTGAGATTGGAAAGAAACATTAAGTTGAGTTGGAATTGAAGCAGCTTCAGGATTAATGACATCTAACGGACTGTCCATTCCGAATGAATCAAATTTATTGGAAGTGTAACATTCTTGAAGAAGTGACTTCACGATATCAGGATTTGTTTCAATTGGTTGCTTCATTATCGGACCAGTTGGTGGCTCAACTTTTGTCGTATGTTCCACTTTTCTCGTTTTGTTGTCACGATTATATTCATTTGAAGATATTCCATCGTCGACTAACGTGAATGGTCGCTTTTTAGACGACGATTCATTAATAAGAGTAGAAGTTATTGAAGAAGAATTTTCCATTCTCGAATTTATTGGTTTTCGATCATTTTGTTGGAGAATTTTCGCCATATCAGGTTTCCTTTCTTTCTTACTTGGTGTTGATGATCTTCGATCTTGTTTATCTATTTTTGGACTTTCATTTTGTTTCTGTTGTTTAACGCTAGCATTCATAGGATTCATCATAAGCATCTTTGTTCGATCGAAAGCGTCATTTTCAGGACTTGGAGAAAACATCGATTTTGATGGTCTTGTTGATGGAGGTGTCGTCACTTTTGTTGATGTTTCTTGTAGTTTGTTATTATCATTGAACCAAAAATCACTCTGACTTGATGATTGTTGTGATATTGAAGCTTGCTTTGTCATTGTTGATTCATTATATGATGGCAAAGATTGTGAATTACTACGGACGTTACTTGTCGTTGATGAAGTTGTTGTGTAGTTAATATTTGGATGATTTGAATGGGTAGTTTGTTGATGATGTGAAACTTGTGATGGTTTTATATGGTTTCCTTGTTTTTGTGTCATAGGCTGGGTGGTTGATGAAGTTGATCGATTCGTAAAATCATTGCCAGAAATATTTTGTTTAACACCTTTTTGATGATATTCTAATTGCGTTTTCGTGATCGAAGGTTGGACATGCCTTTGATCATGACTCGTAGGTTTAATATGAGGATTATTTTGTTGTGGTTGTTGTTGTTGTTGTTGTTGGTGTGATGGCATATTTATCGATTGTTGACTTGAATTCAAACGCTTTTGCGAATCAACGATAGGACGTGGAAGTGAAGAGCCAGTAAAAGTGACAGAAGTTTCTGCAATCACTTGTCGATGCTGTGTTCGATCTTCATTTAAGGACTTTTGTGTGTTACTATTGCTGTCGTTATTTCCTGAATAAGAAATTTGTGGATGTGGTTGGGGATTTCCTGACGGTCTTGTCGGTCTTTGTACAAGCGACGATGAGTTGGAACTACTTTGAGATAAATTTTGACTTTTAAAAGACGTCGTCGCTTGAACTGAAGGATGCTGTGACTGTTTCGAAGATGACTGTCCAACTTCAACAATTTGTGGCTGTTTCCTATGCAGGTTGTTTGAACTACTTCCAGAATTACTTCGACCATGATGATGATGATGTCGGTCATGCTGGTTTCTATGGTGAGCATGAGATGTTGAAGGGCCATCATCTCTAGAATGCACTGAAGGATTTTGATTTGGCTGTAAAGAAATTAAATTATTAGAAATATGTTTGTTAGTCTAACTAAATAAATTCGACTTACCGCTGTTTGACCATTTGACGTGATGGCTTTCATTTTGCTTTTGAATTTAGAAGGACTTCTTTCTAATATTTGAAGATATTCTTCTGTCAATTTTTTCAGTGTGTCAGTTGTGACATTTTCATCTACATAGCTATACCAGGCTTTACCCTCGGAAGAGTCAGGAATCTGTAAATTCAGACGATGAATCTTTTTCTAAATAAGACTCATATCACTGTTCAAACAAACCTCCCATCTCGACCATTGGCAAGCAATGTAAATGCAAAAGGCAGCTACAACAGTTGGTCGATATTTTAAACACATTGTAGTTAGATGCAAACTATTCGAAGCCATGAAATAACAAGTTTGCCTTAATTCTCTAGAAACTGTAAAAATTGAGGAAAAATTTGTAGTTTTTTAACAATTTATCTGTGAAAACTGTTTTTACCTGTCACGATATTAAATAGCTGGCACGCACGTACAACGTGAGTATGACTGAAATAAAAGGAGAGGAGTTAACATTTTAAATTTCTTTCATTGCTTATTTTGCTTCTTACGGATGATCAATCGCCACATCGAAACCAAGTGTTTGTAGTAAAACATTTTCATTAAAGACTAATTCCTGAGCCTGTTCAGCATAATTTTCACGTGTGTTTTCATTCTTTTCCAGGCAAATATTCAGGATTTTTATCACATGTTCTAATTTTCGCGGTTGTTCCTCAACCTAGAATGGCAATCAAACATAAAACATAAAAATACTATTGGAAACGAGTAATTTCAATATTTCTATACCTTTGCTGCCAGGAAGAAAGCCGCTGCTGCTATGCTGTTTCGATGAAATAGCGTAAACGAGTGAAAAGCATAAAATCTATGCATGTAAACAATTGCCGTATTAATACACAGCTGAGATCTAAAAAAATATTAACAAACATCATTTTTATGAGTATTGCTGAATAAAAACATTGATAACAAATATAGGCAAAGTTTTTGTCTTATTATTGTCTCAATAAGATTTCACTGATGAAAAAAAATCTAAGTATGGTGAAAATGCTCATAATTTCAATATGGCGATCTGTGATTCATCTACACATTATTTTAATTTTTAAAATCTTCCATATCACAGATTATGTAAGTTTTTCTCATATAACTTATTCTTTTTCATGAGCTCATAGTTTTAAAGATAGTTTTAATTACGAAGATTGTTCTCTTAACATATTTTTAAGAAAGTTAGGTATTCATGAAATAAATATACACATAATAATGTATACTGCATTGGGAACTATAATAAGCGTCAGATTAAGGTATATCACGATGATGTCTTGGTTTTAAACGCAAACATTATATCAGAAACATGATTAGAGTAAACACTGCGTTACTTTTCTAAAATTTCAAACATACACTTGTAATCTTTGGCCCATTTCTTGTATTAGATTTGCTGCTCGTTGTCTGTATGATAGTTCTTGTTCTGCGTTTATTCCGCATTTTCGACTGGGTGAATTGTTTAGTTGTTCTTCTGTGAAGTACCATCTTGAATCACTCATTGCTTCAAGTATCGTTTAATTACTGCAAATTAGAAATGAAAATAAATATTTCTGATACAAGAGCGAATCTATAGCAAATTCACTAAAACATACTTTCATGCCCCTATTCTCAATTCGCCCGAGCCGGTTCGAGAAAAATACCCCTTTGTTTAAATTTCATTAATGTCGTTAGAAAAACTTAAGTTTTGTTGTTCTTATCAATGAACTCAGAAATACAAGACAATAATGAAAGAAACTATCGCATAAATATCTAACGTGTGTTTGATTATTTATTTATTTTAATAAGAAGTAAATTAAATTTTATAAAATCATAGATAATTGTGTTGAAAATGCAAATCCT
The DNA here is from genome assembly GCA_900005825.1 of Clunio marinus. NCBI lineage: Eukaryota > Metazoa > Arthropoda > Insecta > Diptera > Chironomidae > Clunio > Clunio marinus. The sequence continues at coordinate 362,945 of CVRI01000001.1, forward strand.
CAAAGCTGAAAAATTAATAAAGTAAATTAAATGTTAGAACAAAGTTATAGCAAAACTATTCGGTCATGGATTGAACTTGATTTTCCTTTTCATCTTTAGATACTTTCGAGATTTCTAGGTCCTTAAGTTCTCTGATATTTTCAAATTCAGCAGTACTGTTTTGAATGCGAAGCGGGGTTGAGTTTATCATAGAGTCTTCGTTTGTTCCAATCTTTATTAAATAAAAAAAATAATTAGTCAAATGAATTTGTGTATTAAAGAAATACTTTTTACCTCTGCTATTGAAGCATCGAGTTGTGAATCTGACAAGTTTTTAGCAATTCGATAGCGTTTAATAATTCGATCATGTGGAGAAGTGGCAACCAAATCTTTTTTAAATTTATAATCTTTTCTCATTGGAGTTTCCCCAGTTGGTCTATATTTCAGCACATCTTCTTCTTGAAATTGCAAGATTTCAATGGAACAGTTTGAAAGTTTCGAAAAAACGTCATTTTGAGCTTTTTGCACAATACCAACGAGAGTCTGTTGCACGAGTGATTTTACTTCTTGAGTGTTTACCGTGAAGCGAGATTTTTCATTTTGTATCAAGTCATTAATAATCTTTAATTTTTGTTGATCAATAGTTTCAGATTCCTCCAATTGTTTGCTCACATTAGATTCTAAAACCATCAATTCACTCTTTTGATCATTTTCTGTTGATGTTGTAACTTCAGTTTGTCGTTTCAACCAATCTTTAACATTTTCGTCGTCTTCCTTTATGAGTTCAGAAGTATTTTTCACATGCTGCATCATTTTTTCATATATTTCATTATTTGAATCTTCAATATTCTTTAAATGTCCAATTTTTTCACCCAGAATTAAAGAGTTCTTTTCACTGAAACTTTTGATATCAGTTTCTTCTAAAAATTTTAATCCATCATTAAGATTCTTCATATCGTTTTGGATTGGATCAAGTTCATTAGAAATTTCTTCAACATCCTTTAAAAGTTTCTGAATCTCTAAAATCTTAACTTTCTGTAAATTGGTTTTGCTCTTTAATTGAGTGGAAAGATTTGAAAAATCCTTGCAATGTTCAATAATCTTCATTCTTAAATTAACACAAAAGTTGTCAATTTCAGCATTTTGCTCATTAATCTTTTGAAGAAGTTGACTCTGCATCATTTCATTGTCAACCTTTTCTTTCATCACTATTTCCTCGATTGAATGAATTTTTTCGTTAATATTTATTTTGAACGCATTCTGTTGTTTTTCCATTTCTCTAATGGATGCATGAATCAAAGCAGAGTTAGACTGAATATTCTCATCGGCTTTTGATTTCCAATCGTTGATTACCTTGTTGATAGTTTCGTTAGTCTCGTTCCGTAAAGTTTTAATCTCTTCTAAGTTCACTTTTAAGTAAGACATAAATTGTGATTTCTCTTTTGTATTAACATTTAAATCATTTATAATGTAATTTGTGCTTTCTGTGTGCTTCTTTTTCAATTCTTCCATATCATGTCGCATTTCCAAAATATTGTTTGAAAGATTTCTCATCAACAAATCGGTGACAGATAAAGCATTCTCTTCAACCACTTTACGACGGTCAATCGAGTCAATTAAGGAATGCGAATCTACAGAAGCTTCTTCTACGACTTTTATTAATTGTTTTGCATGATCAGCAAGAAGATTTTCAGTTTTCTCTTGACATTCAACAATATGCTTTGTTTCCTCATATCGGCGTTCAGTTTTGCGTAAATTTCTTCTTGTTTTTGATAATTCAGCTTCGGTTATTCTTGCTTTTCCTTGCTCAACGAGAAGATGTGTGGAAATCTCATCCAAGTTTCTCTGACACTCATCAAACTTTCGATTCTTGTCTTGCAATTCTTCCTTAAGATTTTTAAATAAATGAATCTTCTCGTTCAACTCCTTTTGTTGCGTTTCCATTTTATAAAGCATGTCATTGTATGTATCTGACGCCAAGTAAATTCCATTTTTCTCACGAGCTGCATTGAGATCACGTTTAAGTCGATCAATCTCTTCAGTGTACTCTTTAAGCACAACTTTCTTGGTTAATCGTTGATTAATTTCCGGTTTGTTTTGAATATTCTTAGCACGATGAGCATAGTCGAGTGTGCTCAACGTTTCTTCCAAATCCTTATGACCTGGCGACACTGTTGCAATGATAGAAGTTTTTGTACGACCACCAAGACTTTCTTGCAACAAACGAGTTAATTTTGATTCCCGATATGGAATGTGTGGAGTTCTTTCGACAAGTGCTGTGATAACTCGGCCAAGTGTCAAAAGAGATTGATTTATGTTCACCGATTCACGAGTACGAATGCCTTTTTCATTTCCAGCTTTTGATATATTTTCGCTTCCAGCTAAGTCTACCAAATTGAGTTTTCCAATTTTCAACATTTCTTCACCGTCATTCCCATTTTCTTTGATGTGAACGAGTATAGAGAACACCGTGTGCGATCGTGAGCTTTGCGCATTCATCAAAGTTGCAGCAGTTTTCCTTCGCTCTTGTCCTTTAGCAAGCAGTCGATAAACGTCGCTTTTACACCGAACTGGAATTTCTTCAAGGCCTTGAACTATAACTGAGCCTTTTTTACTAACGTCGTCGTAAATTCTTATTTTCGCAGAGTCATCTGATGAGAGCAAATCACAAAGTTCTTCATTATAAAGCTCCAAATATGAAACTCTCATTGCAAATTCAACTTCCATTAAACGGAGCTCGTCAAAAAGGTGATTTAAAGCTCGAGGAATGATTCCAACATTTGATGCATCCTCTTGTGTTGATGTTAGGGTGGGTTGCTCTTCTCCAACCATGGTATACGTCTTTCCTGTTCCTGTTTGACTAATTATGGAAAGTTTGTAATGAAATGGTTTAAAATTTATGTATGAGATTATCTTACCCATAAGCAAATACTGTGCAATTATAACCGGATAACACTTCATCTATCATAGGCGAAACAACAGCCGCATAAACTTCATGCTATTGAAGAAAGAGACGAGAATCTGTAAGTTTTCATTTTGGGTTACCTCAGCATTTAAATGTTTACCTGTTGAGAATCCATCCCAAATGCCCGATCGAATGAGAATCTTTTTGTAGTTCGTGAATCAAGCATTTGTTTTGCGATCACATCTCTTGGTCCTTGAACTTCTACAACTTCATTTGATCTGATTAATTTTTCGCGAGCGTTAGTTGGCCTAAAGAAAATATTTAAACAATAAAGTTTTTCCATTCGAAACTATAATGTCATATTTACCTGATTCGCACGTAAACTTGAATGTTTTGATTAGTTTTTGCCGGAGGCTTTTGCATAGAATCTCCTGATGAATTCATTTTCTTTCTTTATAAGATTATTTGATTAAAAAATGAAAAGTTTTTCTGTTACTAAAGCAAATTTGAATTTCAACTGCTTTCAACGATCTTTTGTTTGAATTCGCCGCATTATGCGCTAGTATATGGAACTACTTTAAAAACACTCTTCATTTCGCTCCAACATATTCCGCATCATACTTCGGGAAAAATTGATTTCGCGTTAAAGTTATAAGTGTAAACAAAATAAAATAAACTTAAACTTAAATTGAATTTCAAGAACAATGAATAGACCAATAACAGTTGTAAAAATTCAAAAGACAAAACCAGTGGAGATGGATCAAATTGTTGAAGTTTTTGATTTCAAATGTCAAAACAAAAGCTATGAATGCTCACTTCCAGTTGAGGAGGGTCATAAGCATTGCATTAAACATATACTTCAAGCTCCTACAACAAAATATAAACAATGTTCTTACATCTATTCGAATGGAAAACAATGCACTCAAGCAAAGCTTGTGGAAGAACGAACAGATCCAAAGTAAGTTGACAAACATGAAAAACAATTCATTTATTAATTATAAATCCATTTTTTGTTATAGTTTTTCAACATTTTGTATCGAGCATACGAGATTAAATCAAATAAATAAAACAAAATCTTTAATTGGAACATTTAAACACATGGATTCAACTGAAACGCTCGTTCATAGTCTCACTCATCATGTGAAGATCGATAAAATCAAACCTCAAAGTACAACAAAGATTACGCCTTTTGATGAGGACGAAGAAATTGATGTTGTTACACCAACAGTTGATCCGTTCTTTGATATCAATGCGAGTGAGATACTCAATCGTGGAAAAAATATTCTTGATTTTGCATCAGACAGTTCATCGGATGAAGATCCGCCTACAACGTTGTTCAATACATGGCGCTCTCATGAGCTAGACAATTCTGATGATGAAAGTGTAGATTCATCAGATGATGTTTTGAAACATGCTGGAGTTTATACTGTAGATGAAGTTGTGGCAATTTCAAAAGAAAAAATGCAAAGTCTTCAATCATTGTACATAGATCAGTTTCAAAGATTGCAGTATGTATTAAGAGAAAAACGACGTCAACATCTTCATGATCTTAAAAAAGAAAAGGAAACTCTCTCAAGCATACATGACCAGATAAAAGATTCTCCAAAGGAGCGCAAACTCTATCAAAATTTGAAAGCAATGAATCATTATCATCGAAGATATGGTGTTGAGGCGATTCTTCATCGTCAATATCTCGAGAAGCGTCAGAAACAAAATGAAACAATTTCAATGGCTGCTCCAACACTTGTATTACAGAAAAACATCCCAAAATGTACTTATATTGAAGGCGGTGTTAAATGTAATGAGCGATCGATTCCTTGTTGTAAATATTGTCGCAAGCATATTTTAGAAGATAAAAAACAAATTCTTTTTAAAGCTTGCAGCATTGAAAAGTCAGGAATTGTCTGCCAAGATCCAGTTGTGAATATCTTTGAAGATTCAGCTTGTGTTCTACATACGTCATTTCCAATACCCAAATCTTACATGAAACGAAAATATGAATCTGAGACAGAAGAAGAGGAGAGTGATACATCTAAAGTTAATATTAAAAAAGAGTATTTAGATATTGAAATGGACATCACGACCAGTGAGTTGCCCAATGATTGCATTGTCAATGAAAGTGAGAAAACTACTCAGGAAGACGATGTAATTCCTGAACCTTCAAGCACAGAAGAAGTCATCGTGGCATAAAAACATTTTGAATAATCGTTGTAAAATAGTTTTTGGCATTTTTATTGAAAGCTTTACTGTCATTTTAAAGAAATAAACATTATAAGAAAAAAAATCATTGCTTATTATTTTAGCAATTATGCTACATTGACAGGCTTTGCCCATGAGTTGCAGCAAATCTTTGTCTTCTACATACTTTGTATATGATTTCATAAATGATGTTTTCTTAATGAATTGATTTGGTTTTATGTTTATTTAAGTTTGTCAATATTCTTAATATTTTTTTAATATTAAAATTTTACATTAAAAGCTTACTAAGTTTTCTTCAGAAAGATCAAATCAGTGATCATGAAACATAATTCATGTTACGTATTATATGGCGCCGGTGATAAAGGAATACTAAAGGAACTTGAAAAAGAAGAACTTGTTATAGATGAGTTTTTTCAACCATCCAAAGCATCCACTCAAAAAAAAATTTTTGAAACCAACAGACAAATCAAAGACGTATAAAGAAACTAAGCATCAGTATTAAATAAATGATGGGATCATTAAACTTATTTCTTGAGGCCACAAACCAAATAGGTAATAAATATATTCACGCTTATTTACAAATACTAGTGATAATGTTGATGATTCGGAAGAGTTAAACGGCAAAATTCAATGATTGAACACGCAAATCGATTAATATTTTCTTATTTTAAAAAACCAGCTTAATCATTTTTGTTTTTCGTTTGGATACAACACCTAAAAACTTCAAATGTTTATTATTTTTTTTCTATAATGCGTACCCAATGGATACATTCAAAATAAAAATGTTGAAATAAATTTACACTTGACGTGACTAACACCATTTGTTTTGTTTTCATCATGATTTCAATATTTATTACTGTTAATTAACAAATAATAACGTTTTAACTCATACACTTTTTTAACATAAGCATCTACATAACTTAACATTTAAAACATTTATCAATTAGTCAAAATGCACATTCAAGAGAGTCAATTACAGCTAAAAATATGACGTTTAATTTTTACAAAAGACTCCCAAGGTAAAACAATTGAAAACCTTTAAAAATCACATTTAATTAAGACAAAACATATTCAACAGATTTAAATCAAATTCATCACGCATCATATTATAAGTTGATTGATTCTTATTCAATCCCCAAAAAGACCGAGAGTGGTAATTTTATTGCATTAATTGCTCTTCATGTCAAATGTTAATTAATTACTTTTATTTTCATGTAGGTATTTTTCAGCAAAAGGGATTTCATCAAGCATATTTTTTATTGAACCAGCAAGTTGGAAAGAGAGTTTCCTTTCAAGTTCTTACACGGAACAAACTGTCTTCAGGGGTATTGTCAGTTAAGTAACATGTTGTTGGAACTTCTGATGAACTGTCTTCATATTTTTTTATTTTAATCTTATTTTATTGTATTACTCGTTGATTGTCCTGATGATGATGAATATAGAAATTCTTTCCGACTAGATATGTGAAGGTACAATTGATTACTCTGGAGATGTTATCTCTTTGATTTAAGTATCTATTTTAAATTTTACAGCGTTATAATAGCTGCTATACCATATTTTGTTAAAGTTGTGACACTGAGGAAATTATATTCTTAAATTATATTTGTTCACACTTCATTTGATGTTTTTAATTATTATTGTAGAAGCCTGATGAGAATGGCAAAATAGTCATCGAAACGTAGCCCAAATAATAAAAGCACAAATAATAATACCTGACTGAAAGCCAAATATAAAACTTTTCCCTCAAAATCACAACCAGTCAAAATTCACATATATATTCTTAAAATTAAATTAAAAATGTTCTATCATCATCCCTTCTGCTTAGGTATATCTCAATAAAAATTCTTCAGTCGAATAACACTTGATTGTTTCCGTCGCGGCCTCAGATGTGAACGTCTCGCCGAAATTTCCATCGCCCGTGGTTGGTCCATCGAAACCACAATTTTCCGCCAACATAGTCAAAATTTTATGATAATGACGAATATTCTAAGAGTAAGTAAGAGAGTAATAAACTATTAGAATATCATCTAAAATTAAAGTTTTTAACTGCTTACCTGTAGTAGTATTATTTTCAGAACTTGTTTTAACTGGAACTATAGATATGAGAAATCAAAAATAATTCAATTTCTCGAGAAAATTTATTGAAGTGCAGAAACACCTGAAAATTCAAATCATTTTTGAACAGAACATTCAAATGAAATTTAAAATTATTTGCCTTTTTTAAAATTCTTGTATACAATTAAATAGAGAAAATAAATGTGGTGAGGTTAAGATGAACTTGAATCCCAAAAACACATTCGACGTTTATTGACACCAATTCTGAGGTTTCTACTACTGTTCACCATATCAGTAGAAATTCCCATAAATGAATCTATCAATCAATTAATAATTTAAACTTCTTTGATTTAATATTACCAATTATCATTTACCTTTATTTCATTAAAACACGTCTTTCAGTTACGTGTTGGAGATAAAGACTGAGTAAATGTTATCCACTGCACTACAAATGAAAGAACGATCGTTAATAATGATAGAGGAAACAAATAAACAGTTTAAAGTTGAAACTGATAACAAGTGCGATAACGATCGAATGACAATGAGTTTTGTTCTACAAGTTTTAAAAACAGGGTTCGGAACTGGTTGAAATTTTCGATAACCACGAGTAATATCTAATAAAATGTGGTTTAATGTTTCCAAATTATAAATTTCATTTATATTTATGAAACTAATTAAATATTTGTACATTCACAATTAGAATTAACAACCTTCTAGTGCCTACATTTACAAATATTTCAGTATGCGACAGATTTTAGAAGGGCTTAACTTGATGGATCAACTTGAATATTATCATATTAATATATTATTAATTAGGTACTTAAATAATTATTCATTTTGAAAAAAATAATCCTAAAATGGGGGAGTCGTCCTTCGTAGTGAAAATACATTTATACATAAAAACATTTCGAATAAACGTTATAAAATTAATTTTTGGCATTTTTATTGAAAATTTACTGTCATTTTAAAAGAAATTAAACATTATAAGAAAATAAAAGTTAAGTTGTTTATTAATTCTTAATTTCATTTCCGTTTTGCTCGTCATCAGTAGTTTCAGGTGCTGATTGCTTTTGTACAACGAAGAATACTGAATTATATTCAAGTTGAGCCATTGATGATGGATTTTGTGAATATTTTGACTTCACTTTTTTATTTTCTTTAAGAAATTTGAAGCCAATTTTCTCGATAATTTCTCGCAAATCTTCATAGCTTGGCTCAATACTGAACTCGTTCGGTACGTCGCAGTAGTGATAAAGTAAAGGTCCGTAATTAATGAAAATACCTCCAGTTCGAAGTAATTTATAAATGATTTCAAGGAATTCTACAATATTATTAGCACAGTCGATGAAAAAACAGCAGCAAATGCAGTCCCATGAGTTTTCTTGCGATGGATCACCATAAACTTGAACAAAATCACCAGCAATCATATTCATTTCACCTTTGGGTGGGTTCTGGAAGGCACTCATATCGGGAAATCGACAAGCTACCAATGAGTCTTCTCTCTTCAAATTATTCACAAATTGATGACAAAATGGATAAATTTCAAACTGATTGTCCATCAAACAGCGATTCAGTATGAAATTAGAGGCAATCAGCATAAACAAGGAAAACTCATTTCCTTCACAAAAGAATCCACGTAATGATATTTCATAAACCAAACGTCCAAGACCTGCTCCAGGAACCAGCTGGAAATTATTTTTTGTTTAGAAAAGTTTTGTTGCATTAAGGAAAACTTACAATTTTAAATTGATTTTTCTTCATGTTTGAAGCATCAAAATGATTAACAATTTCGTCAATGATGGGCTTATAACAATGTTCTCTTTCTTCAGCTCCTAAATCTGTCCAGTCACGTACAATTTGCTTAATTGTGATATGTACTTTATCAGAGTCCGGATCCTGTACATGAATAATCTCTTGTGGTTCTATATTACTTTTTGAGTTTATGAATAGACTATCAACATTTGAGATCATCTTCTCAATCACTCTGTTATTGGCTTCGACACATTCCTTAATTGAATTCAAATATTTTCTATACTTTTCAAGAAGTTTTTGTTGTCTTTGATTGAGAGTCGATAAATAACAGATTCGCTGGTCTATGCGGGAAAAGCAATTTCGTCTGAAAAGTTATACAAAAAGTGTGTTGAAAAATGTTATAAATTGAACTTATTTAGGTACCTGTAGAATTTAAAACTTGAAATTACTTTAATGAAATTGGCTCGTTCTTCTTCGTCAAAATAACGCTCTTCTTCGTAATCCTGCATAATTCTTATTGCTGCTTTTCTTCAATTTTGGATGAAAGTAAAAATTATTCTAGCTAAGTTCTGTTGCAATTTTAAATATGTAATGAAAGGATGAAAAGAGATGGAGATAGTAAGAAGAAGGAAAATGTTTGAATTAGGTAGTTGTGTGCACTTATTTAGGCCGAGACAGTTGTCAATTCGCCTAATTTGCATCTAATAAGAAGAACGCTTAAAAAATATATTTTTGCAAAAGTTATGAAATAAATTTAATATTTTCAACCAGAAAGTCTAATCTTCTGCTGTACCTAAAAGTCTATTTTGTTAAGAGTTTAAGTTAAATCACTTGAAGCATAGAAAAAAGAATGTTATAATCGTTAAAACAAATTCTTGAAAACTAATTCGGAAAGTCAAAACTTGCTGAAAATAAGCGCAGATTGGCGCCAAAACTAATAAGATTTTTCAGAAGGTTGATACAGTCAAGTAAGTAATAGCTAATGTAATATAATTAATATTATAAAACAGAAGTCTTACATTTCCAAACTGTGAATAAATTAGTAAAAAATGAAATTACTTCAAGAACAAAAGTGAGGTTATGTTTTTAGAGTTACGCTTTGTAACAAATCATAAAAAAAAAACGTAATATAATTAATTGTTTTATTTTCAGTCCAATACCAAATATTTAGGCGATTAGAATGGAAATAAGTGAATTCTCAAGTCCCACAAAGGCTTTGAGTGGTGAAAGAATTTCTCGCTTTGGAAGACCTCAAAAGCAAACAATTCTTGATATGAACAGTATACCTACGGAAGTCGCTAAATTTATCCCAAAAAGTTCACCGAAACGACAGAGAACAAAAGGAGACAATGTTGAAGTTGCTATTGAAGAGAACAAAAGTAAAGAGAAAATTTCTTTGCCAGAAGATAAAGAAAATGAAGTTTCTACAAACATCGAAAATATTTGCTTTAAAAACATTGAAATAGATGAAAAAGTAAGTGCTGACGATATCTCAAATCAAGAATCGAATAAAGCAGAACAAGACACATCGGAAAAGGAACTTATCATTAAACAAGAAGATTTATCTGAAGATTGTATTTTATATGGAGCATCAAAAGAGAACCACTCGGATGATGAAAAGAGTAAACAAGATTATTCGGATACTGACAGTGCTTTGGGGTCTGCAACCTCTCATGAAAACAATAATGAAATAAAAGTAAGCGAGGGTGAATTGTTGATTCCAGGCAGAATCCTATGGGGAAGCTTCACTAAGTTGTCGTGGTTTCCTTGTATGGCTTATCCAATGGACGATAGTGGCAACGTATTAGTTGGTAAATAAGAAATTAATTAAATCATTCTTCAGTCTTTAAACTTTCTCTTTAATTCAGGTGACAAACAAGTTCACGTCAAATATTTCAATTACAATGGCTTCACTGCTTACCTTTCTATAAAGAATGTGTTCGAGTATAAAGACGTTCATGACTTTTATGAACAAATAACAAAAATGAATATCAAAAAATCCAAAGTTAAACCTTTTTCGAAGACATGCTATAAAGCAATGGAAGAAGCAAACTTTTTCATGCAATATCCGATTGCTGATCGTGTTCAAATTTTCGAAAACATTCTCATCCATCAAGACAAGCAGAAGTTGACGAACAAATCTGTGGTGATTGAAAGGGCATCGGATCGGAAAAGTGTTGATAGTGCTTTGGGCTGTACTGCGCCTTCATTTCCTTCAAGCCCTAAAAGTGAAATATTGAATACAACTGATCCAATTGAAAGATATTTCCTTAAAATGAGTCAATTTAATTCATTCCAAGACGTTTCATCAGTGAAAGAAAGAAAATCTGCAACTTCAACATCGTTTAAAGAGATAAAAGCAGAAACATCAGATGAAAAAGCGAATCGACGTAGATCAAACCGAGTTGTAAAAAAGCGAAAATTTAACGATTTTGAAGATGATTTTATGGATCTACGACAAGACACAAAATCACCGACGCCTGAGAAAAAGCCAAAAAGAGAAAGATTAAGTAAAGAAGAAACTCTTGAAGAGCGTTTTTTAATTGATGTGCAAACAATTCATGAAAATCTTTTCCGTAATCTCACAAAAAAACGAATTTGCATGAAGTGCTTCACAACAAATAATGAGCCAACATATCGTTGCACAGGAAAAGGAACAGTAAAATGTAGTGGATGGTACCATCAGTCATGTTGTGGAAGTTTTGAAGAAAAGTTTGAAGAAATTCGCCATCAAACTGGCGACTCAGATGAAATCATTCAAACAAAAACCTTGAAATCTTTTCTTCAATGCGAAAATTGTTTTGAAGGTGTAAAAAATTGTTCGATTTGTAATATTCCTGTTGAATTAGATGATGAAGCTGTCACTCAGATATGTTCCAACATCGAATGTCGCTTATCATTCCACAAAAACTGTCTCAAGCTTTGGCCACAAAGTAAAATGGGACGAGCAAGTGTTAAAAATTGTCCTCAACATACATGCCACACATGCTTCTCAAAAGAGATCCACAACACAGGAAATAAACTGTTAAAGTGTGTAAAGTGTCCAAGTGCATATCACATGCAAGTTTCGTGTGTTCCAGCTGGCACAAAAATCCTTTCGAAAACACAAATAATTTGTCCAAGACATCCAAACGATAAAGAAATGGTAAAAGGGCAAAAGGATAAACAAAATAGGTTGAATATCATAAACATTGACTGGTGCAGCATATGTATGGAAAACGGGAAAGTGATTTGTTGTGATTCTTGTCCATCAGCTTTTCATATCGAATGCATTAATTATGTGGAGTCTGATCCGGATGAGAAATATATTTGTACTGAATGTCAGGAAGGTCGATTACCTTTGTACAACACCATCGTTTGGGCTCGAGTTGGGAATTATCGATGGTGGCCTGGACTCGTTATGCCTGCATTTATCCTTCCTGAACAAATAATGAAATGTCAACGAAGTGAAAGAGAATTTTGTGTTAGATTTTTTGGAAGTTACGACTACTATTGGTTTACTTGTGAAAAGGTTTTCCCTTATGATGGCATGAATCCTTATCCGAAAGGAGGAAGTTCTCGTCTCGACAATGCTTTCAATGCTGCAATTCAAGAGGCACAAGAAATGACAAAAATCCTTGAAACGGGATATCCTCAGATGGACTCGAAGCCCAAGCCTTACAATAAAATCTCGCAAAATAAGCCAATCCCACCGGTCAAACTGAAGAAGCTTGACGAAGCTGACAATCACGGTCCATGTTCCTGTCGTGAAACTGACCAGGACCCTTGTGGAAGATCAAGTAATTGCTTAAACATGCATCTGAATGTTGAGTGCAATAAAGGAGCGTGCCCTGCAAAAAGTGCTTGTCAAAACCAGAAGTTGCGTAACAAAAGTTATGCTGAACTGAAAATAATTAAAACACAAAATCGCGGATTCGGAGCAATCACTTTAAAAGACATTCCTGAAGATGCTTTTATCATCGAATATGTTGGTGAGCTCATTGATACAAACGAAATGAACCGTCGAATGATTGAAAAAATTAAGGCAAAGGAAAAAGAATTTTACTTTCTTACAATTGAAGCTGATTTGTATGTTGATGCTGGACCTTCAGGAAATTTGTCACGTTTCATTAATCATTCTTGTGAACCAAATTGCATTACCAAGAAAATTACCGTTGATGGAAATACAAGAATAGGAATTTTCAGTAAAGAAACAATCAAAGCTGTAAGTTAATTCTCATCGATGTTTATTATCAACATTTTATTTAATTTCTTTTTTCGTTTAATTTAGGGAACTGAATTAACATTCGATTATCAAATGGAATTTGTCGGTAACAAGAAGGATAATTGCTTATGTGGCTCAACTAAATGTTCTGGTCTGATTGGAGAGAAACCAACAAAGGAAATTGAAGTTAAGAAGAAAGCCACAAAAAAACGCAACTCAGTTGCAAAAATTGATGGAATGAAAATAGTTAAAAAACGTCGAACTTCCCGTGAAGTCTCTGATCCCTTAACTAAAATGCTTTTAAATTTAGTGAAAGATTCATCAGAATTCAATAAATAGAGAAACTTTTATGTTACAAGAATCGAATCAGAACAAGAAAAATAAATAAAATTTTCCTTTTGTGTCGTAATTTTATACATAAAAAATTCCTAAATGCCTAACAACAGAATGTAAGTTTCTAGAAGATTTTTCTCTATCTATTCTTAAATGATAAAATAAATGTTTAAAATAAATTGCACTGATTAATTTGATGGCCAAATCTGTGCTAGTTAATGTTTATGTAAAGGAAATCATTTTAGTACATTTTATAATTATTATTAACGACAAGCAAATTTCTGAAACACTAAATATTTGTTAATAGATTTTATCTTAGTTTATCCATCTTAAGTTTGAAATAAACGTAAAGAAATAGAATGTTTAATTGGAAATGAACTTTTTATTAATCTTTCTTTGCAGCTTTTTTTGTTGAAACTTCTTTCTGCTTACTATTCGTTGTTTTGGATGATACATTTTTAGTTCCTCGATTTTTGAGAATGAAAAATAATGCAAACAATAATAAAAGACAACCAGGTATAAATATAATTAAAGAACTACTCTCTGCAAAGAAATCATCAAATTTCGGTAAGTTTTTCAACTGATCCACGACAAGATTGACGAGTTTTTCAAAAGGTGTGGCTAATGGTTTCACTTTTTCAGGTGTTAATCGATTATACCAAGTAGTTGCAAAGTTCACAAAAGATTCAATTTCATAGTTTCTCAGGTTATAGCGATAGAATTTTCCTGGACGCAAAAGGATAAACTCTGGAGCGTTGGTAATCTTGAATCGCTTTGCAGTTATAGCTCCTATCGTTCCTCGGTTCACGCGAGCAACATTCATACGAGATTTTAATTTTGCGCCGACAGTCTCCCAAATTGCTGAGAGACGGCTACAGTCGATGCATTGGTTATCATAAAACTGAATCAGCCAATCGCCTGTTGTTGAACCTGTCGAAGCTTGTGTCAGATGCTCGAAATTTCTATCATCAAGTTCTTTAACAATTGGTTCCCGATGTTCACTAATATAATCATAGATGTCATCCGCTGAGTCATCTCCTTCATATAGTAAGCCAACACCTTTTCTGACGAAGACTAAAGAGGAGTCTTTCCTTTGCATATCATAAACTCGCTGTAATTGCGATGAATCCAGTCTTAGAATATTTCCATCAAAAGATGATTTAAATTCATCACGAATAGAAGCTAAACTTTGCTCATATCTACAAGGACTACATTTCCTAGCTGAAACATTAATAAAATTGTTTATCACTTTGCCGGCGTCATCTAAATTCATTTTTATACTTACTAAATAGCACAATAATATTTTTGTTTTCTCTAATAGCTTCTATGACAGTATCATCATTTGATAACTCGAGTTGAGCACAAAAGATGAAATTGATTGAAAACAAAACTAAAATAAGACGAACAAACATTTTCGCAGATAGAATGCACAGGTTGACAATGTGGGCTTATTTGAAAATAATGTAACCTTCCATTTTTTGAACTTGTTCTGATTTCAGTTCAAAATTGAATTTTGAAAATTCAACCCGTAACGATTCAATTCAGTTCACTGAATCTTAATTCAATAGTCTACTGTAAGATTAAAAACATTAGTTATGTTCTCCTTTTATTTATTTTAAAGTATATTTAAATTTCCGTCTTCCAAAAATTGGTTTATTTATAAAAAGATTTGGTTGTGAGATATTTCAGTTAAGAGTACAATTAAAAAAATCAACTTTGAGTTACAGATGCTTTAAGCAAAATTTCATTATTGAAATGCTTTTATTGTTAGATATTTATTAGACAATTAATGTTTGAAATTTCAAGCAGCGATAGCAATTTAACCAAAATAATATTTTTCATTTATTTTTTGGTAATTGTATTGATACGAACATCAAGCTTTTGAATTTCTTTTGTAACGTTTTCGTTATTCTCAACAAATGCCTTTTGAACACCTTGAAGTAGCTCCTTGTTGCTTGCAATGCCTTTCAGAATGATCATTTGTGTTTCTTCAAGTTCAGCAAATAGTTTACTGAAATTTGCGGCTATTGAAGTAAAAATCGATATTAATATAAGCAGTCAGACGCTTTCAAATAATTAAATCACTAATAAATATTTACATACCATAAGAATGCAGAGTTTCTAAAGTTTTCATTCGTTCTAATATATCAGGGAGAACTTTTGTTACAGGCTCACTTGATTTTGCCAATTCATAAAGTTCAACAATTTTTTGATCTCGAACAGGATCAGAACCAGCCGTTCCACTTGCTTTATCATTGAATTGATCCATTTTAGTTGCCAAATTAGTCAATCGTTGTTCAATCACATCGAGCTGATTTGGTTGCAACAATGCTGATTTTGTTGAGAGCTGTTGAACAGCTTCTAGGAGATTCTTCGTCCCTAAAGAACTATTTAAACGAGAAATCTTATCAGTTTTAGCTCCAAGAGTTTGCTCCAAATGATGTAATTTGTGCTCTAATTCAGCAATTCTTGTTGTAAATGAAAGTTCAGTTTGAGAATTAAGTTTCATCAATTCAGCTGCAGTCACTGGCACACCTTTTTTATATTCTTCAACCTGGGAGATTAAATTTTTTACTTGTTTTTCTGAAGATGAAACGGTTGTTTCCTTTCCAAGCACTTGCTCAAGTCGTAAACTATCAAGAACTTTTTTGGCTGTCACAACTACTTTTGACACACCATCATAAACTTCACGTTCTTCTTTTGAAACATTTTTGCTGTTCTGCAATGCAGTAATTTCATCCATTAATTCACTCATTTCGCATTGTAATCGTTGACATTTTTGTATTGGATTTTCTTTTTCACCATTGCCAGTTATTTCCCAAACACCAGACCTAAAAAACGAAAATAATGGCTCTATACAATTATGCACCTTTAAATTAAAATGTATTTCTCACACTGCATTGTAGCCTTTCACACTAAATCGGCCTTTCCCAATATTGTCAGAAAAATCAACATTCCCGATTAAGTATTTTCCTTTAAACTTGTTATAGGCATCTTCAGTGTTTAATACACTTTTTTCAATCGATTCAGATTCGTTTTCTTCTTCGTAATATTCTGATTCTGTTGGTGGAATATCTTCAGTTTCATAGACATCTTTTTCTTCTTGAGCCTATTTTGTTCAAATCGAAATTTACATTACAAAAGCCAATAAATACAACTTTTTATATTTATACTTACTATGTAGGGAAGATATAGAAATTTAGGATCCAACATTTTTAATTTTTGAGTAGTAAATATTGCTGCTTAGTATTTTAATAAATAAGAATGTTTTTAATCTTTAAGTCGAAAAATCTTCAGCGGATGACTCAGCGGCAGATATCTACAAAATAATTTGAAAAAAATTTAGCCGTTCAATAATCAAGTTTAAAATGTGACTCATAAAAGTTCTTAAATACCTAATATTTATCAACGGTTATTATGTATTCTTTTCTGAAGAGTGTCGTTAAAATATCTTTGTAATGAAATAAACTTAAAAGTTGTTTTTAAATTTAAAATACCTAATACAACGTATTAGCGGTTAATTTGAATTGAAGGTGAAACATTTGTACGGTGCTTGAGATTGGGTAAGTTTAAACAACCTTTTAAAAAAATTTCCAAGGCCCACAAAAATTCGAGTTCTGATCTGGTTAAAATTGAAAATATTGCCTCAAAAACTTGAAAAAGCTTGTATTTCGCAGTTGCAACTCATTTTAAAAAATGATATAAGGTGCTATACGCAAAAGGTAATTAGTGTTAATCAAAAATAATCCTTGGAAAAACAAGAAAACTACATAAACTCTACAAAAATAAAAAAATTTGGGTTTTTTGGTCATCGATTAATTTACAATTCTACCATTAATCGAATTAATAGAATAGAAACCAAATGAAGTGTAATCTTGAATGATTGTAAATGAATTTGGTACTTAGCTGATTCACACGAAATAAGTTCCGACACTTTTTCATTTTAATTTTAAATTGACCATTTTCGCTAAAACGCAAAGAAAATGTGAATTTTCAATGAGCAAATTACAATATTTACTACGACCAGAGTAGTGTCATGCAAAATAAGATTTTAAATAATGCAAGACTGAGTTTTCAACGTTTAAGTCAACGTTGTAACAATATGTATACTTCAGATAACTTTTTTTTTTGTTTTTAGAAAATACAAACATCTAAGTAAACATTCGAGACAACTGATAAAGATTCAAGCGCAATAATGGAAGAACCAGTAGTCGAAGCAATTAATCCAGAAAATAATCACTTACCAAATGAGCCGATTGTTAATAATAGGCCGCGTGCTAACAATGTGAATGCGAATGTTAACAATAACAACGCAAATCAACAGCAGCCTGTATGTAGTCAAATTCAAATGATGAAACGCAATATAAAGAAACAAATTTGAATTCTATGCATTTCAGAACCAACTTGTGAATATCCGAGACCGTCTTTTTCATGCGCTTTTCTTCAGGTCAGCTCTTTGGTACAGCCAGTCAGTTCCGCCAACAATAAGACGAATGATTGAAATGATTATGCTTACAAAAGCTCTCACTGCATTCTTCATACTAGTTTATATTCACATAAGTTATTCACAAACACCTGCAACATGTTTAGAACATTTGAAAACAGAGGGATGGCCTAAAGATGGAATATTACGTGTTGAAATATTGCGACCAGGAGAAGTGAAAGTTACTTTAAAAGAAGGTGCAGAAGATATGTCAGAAGAGTTGACAACATTGAGGATAAACCATAAAGGTGGTATGATTAGTATAGATCCTTCTACGACACTGCCCCATGAAGAGAATTCCGATGATTCAACTTATAATAAACAATACGAGAGTGATAAAATACAATCAGAACATGCTGAAGTAAATCAAACGAATTCGAACGAAATGACATTAACAGATGATTATAGAAATATCAAAGTAAACGCTAGTGATACAATTGAAATTGATATTTCTGAAAGTGTTAGCAGCACAATTCAAGTTGAAACTACGACATTTAATATTGACTCTATATCAATAACAGATTCAGAGATGAACACTAGAGAGAGCTACTCCAATGAGAGTATTGCAAAGATAAATGAACAGCAAAGTGAACAAGTGTTAAAGACTAATATCCCTGAAGTAGGAAAACTGATGAATGCAGGTAAATCATTCGAAAATTTGACAGCAAAACTTATGACTACAATTTTTTTTATTTCAGTCTTTCCTGATGATCAATATGCCGTCGAATGTAATTATTTAAATATTAACTTAAATGAAAAATGGATGTTGACTTTAAAAGGTTCTTCGGTGGAACAGACAAAAATTAAAAAGATTTGAAAGAAAAGAACTGTTCCATAGTCGAATCAACGTTGACATTATAAATATTTTTCAATTACAGAGATATTCCCAGAATTAAATCCGTTTTCTATACTAGATTCACTTGAATATGGATTTCTTCGATTGTCAGCGGCAACAAGACAAAGGCTGAATATTCCTGTTAAAGTAGTCACACTGGATCCTCAAACTGATAAATGCTTTGGAGACTCTTTTAGTCGTTTTATTTTACACGAATTTCTCGGTTATGATGATTTACTTATGGCTAGTGTTAAAGTTTTAGCTGAACAAGAAGACAACAAGGGTTATTTGCGTAATGTAATTACTGGTGAACATTATAGATTCGTTTCAATGTGGTGGATGCAGAGAGGCAGCTACCTCATGTCTTTCTTCATAATGATACTTTTCGTAAGATTATCTTTTAAAAACTTTTCATATTCAGAAATTTTTTATAAGTTTTTTTCGCTATCCACAGACGATTTCAATTTCAATGCTTCTTCGATATTCGCACCATCAGATCTTCGTATTTATAGGTTGGTTTCAAAGATTTTAATTAAATATGTTTAAATCTTGTCACAAAAGGCTTGTCAGAAGGTTGTATGTCAGGGTTTGAAGTAGAAATTTAAATTTAAAAGCATTGTTAAATATCCAGAACTTCAATTAATGTCACTTTCAAGCCCTGGTGTATGTTTGTTCATATGCACACATAATGCATACTTAAAATGAGACATGTATGAGATATGAAGCTATTCTTCTCATATCATCACATCTCCTTTCCTTTTTTTCTCTAAAGTTTATTTGATTTTATGTCGAAAAGTAAATATTCTTCTGACAATGATTGATGTTTAATTGCATTTCGACCACTTTATTGTGTATTCTAACGCTTCTCATATTGCAATTAAATGTACATATTTCGAATCGGAAAGACAGACTATCGAGATATGCATAAGTTGTTTAATGAAGTGAAATTTAAAGTATTGATGAACATTGATGAAATTCTTCTTTCTTATACAAACAATTCTCTTTCTACAGTTGATCTGCTTCAAATGCTCGAATTCAATGTGGCTGTACGGTTTCCGATTGCTCCATTATTGACGGTCATCCTAGCTTTAGTTGGTGAGTATTTAAGCGGGGTTAGAGAACGAAAAATGATTTTACCTTATTTCCTATGGGTCGTCATGATGATGACCGATATTATATTTCCTCTTAAAATTATTTGCACTTGTAGCCTACGATTCTTTCCACTTTTCTCTCTTCTTGACTTGTTCGCTTCATATCCAGTGAGGCATGAAAAACGATAAAATTTATTTTCTAGATATTTCTTCTTCTTTTTCTTACTTGTGACGGCCAAAGTTTTCACATCTCGTCTTTCTTTTCTCCATCAGCCGTTGTAACACCATTTCATATTATATGCTACATTTTTTATTAGGATGTGGAAAAATCTATAATTTCGGTCCCACATGAGTAATATTAAAGTGACATGCGATGGGTGTTTCAGTGGTTTTTTTTCTCCTTTTCGATTTTTGTAGCGGTGTGGAGAAAAAAGATTTAAATGGTGCGAGAGCACATCATTAAAGCGTCAATGTTGGTATCAATCTATGTAAACGTAGTTTTAGTTTTAAATTTCACCCTATAAGTATATTTTGGCTTTTCATGACAAGTAAAAAAATCATAAGGGAGAAGAGAAACAAAAAGCTTATGATGCAATCAAAAATCTTCCATTTCGTCACAGTTTTACATCTAAAAGAATTCTCGCGAGTAGATAGAACATTAAAAAGAGTCATATAACATGAATCATGGCTTTTATAGAAATATGTATGTGCAACTGGTAGAAAGGTCCACATTCATTCACATAAACGAGTCATAAATTATGCTAGAGTGCGAATTAAATTTCATATTCCAGATGTGATTTGTCATAATCGTATTATGTATTTTATAAAGTGTTGTTATAATTATAATTATTAGCAAATCTTTAATCATAAGGTCATTTCATTTATGTCTTACTTAAACAAAAATACTTTCATTATTCAACTAACTTCATTTCATATTTTGAAGTGACTGAAACAAATCTAGCAATTAACGTTTTTTTATCACATGCATTGACGGTGCTAATAAAATGTTTTTATGCTGTAAAATTTAAAAAGAATCAGTCTTATACCTGCACACCTTAAATAGTTTTGATTGATCAATTATCTAAAGTAGCAAAAATAAACCTCAGATATAAAAAGAAAAATTTATCCTTCATCTCCCAAAAGACTTTAAATAACAGATGATGTTCTTCTTCTTCACTTGCTGGAGCAAAAGTCACAAACAATCCCCGCTGGCATTTGACTTCGAGGTTATAACTTTCATCTTGTTTTCTTCTTGGGTAGTTGTTTATATGTATGTGGGCGGAAGAAAAGGGAAAAAGTGATGTCTAGAACACGTGGAATGAAAAAGGATGCGGGTACTGAGTGTTGTGATAATTTATTCATTTTAATGACATCAAAAGTATGTGTAACAAAAGTCGGTCATAAATAAAATACCTACATATGAAGTGAAGTGTTGTTTATGTACAATTGTGTGATGTTTGCAAAGTGATCAATGCTAGTAGGGAAAGAAGGAATAAAATTATGTATTTGTATAGGAATTTAGTTTCTGCTTCTTTAAATTTCGAGAATGTAAATTTTATTTAATTGCAAACTTATCGTAGGTGTAAATAATACATAATAAAAGCAATTGAAATAAATAATCACATTCAAATATTTCATTATCATCTTAAAACATAAAACGATGAAAATCCTTTTAGTATTTTCTTTTTTGCTTCATATAAAGTCGTAGATATTATTTTACTTGCGAAGCATGTTCAACTGAAAGAGGTTGAGTTGTAATTCTATCTTAAGATTCATTTCAATGAAGGCAGAGTTATACCGAGCACCCTCATGTGTTAATTATTTTTCATTGCTAAAATATCTTTGCGGCACCTGAAGGCATGTAACATTAAACTCATTCTCTTCTTTGTCACGCAAAATGAAGGAATCAAGGACGGAAAAGAACTTGTTAATTTGTCTTGATTATCTTTCAAGTGTTGTTCCACCTCTCACTTCTTTGTTTACCAAGAACTAAAGTCAATTAAAGGCGCAACCTTTTTGTCACACTTTAAAGAAAATGGATAGAAATAGAATCGTTCCCAAGTCACGCTTTTCAATTTAACTAATCATTTATCTTGTTTATTTTTTAACTAAATTATATTTTTTTTCCTTTCATCTTAACCAAAATCGTGATGCTAGGCATGGAAGCAATAATGTCTGAATTCTTCAACGATACAACAACAGCATTTTACATCATCTTAACAGTTTGGTTTGCGGATCAATATGACGCAATTTGTTGTCATACAACGTTGACAAAATGTCATTGGCTTAGGTAAGTCAAATAAAATAACAAAAAAGTGAATTGAGTGCTTGATTAAGCCCTTGCAATTATGTAAGCATCTAAATATAATCGCAGCATGAACGATTGAATTAAAGCCATAATTACCCTACTAGATTGTCAAAATCATCTCTTCACGTTGATGAATTATGTAAAAACTTCTACACGAGGCACAAACAGATGATAGAAACAATATTTGATTTGGGAGGTGGAGGATGAAATTAATTTGTATCTATCCATCTATCCATCTTCATAGCCAGAGAGAAGAAAAGAAAAAAAGGTCATTGAATGAGTCTTTTCCACCGTTTGATATCGATGTCCCTTTTTTCGCCCTTTTTTCTTTCTTCAAATTCTCTGGAAATGTTGAATAACTTTATTTTCATCACAGCAAGACCCAGCAAGTGATCTGAACGTACGTTGTAGCTCAGTTGGTTGTTTTTCTTTGCTCCGATTCCCATTTCAAAATCTGTAGATAATATGTATATAAGTTTATTTTATATATTATTAAGAAGTTGTTTTCCATCTTGATTGTAGTGTATGTACTTAAATACATTCATGCAGACAAATGAATAACTGAGAAATTATCCTTTATACTCCATTTCGTTCAAATTTAATGATGCAATTGATCTTTGATGACTGATTTTGTTTTATTTATTTATTGAAGTTTCTTCACGTCTAGATGAAGTCTAGAAACGTCTGAAATTATATTTGATCTACATATTTATATAGCAGTACTTACTGTAAAGCATTCCAATTTAATTAACTTATTTTTGTGTACTTCTCATTGGTCGCTTGTCTTCTCTTTTTAATTGTGAAATATTTTAGTGTATTCGTTTTTTGGGTCGATTAATTAAAACAATCATTGATAGATCCTTAATTCCGTCGCTTTCGCTCGAGAGCTGCGTAAATTTCATTTAATTGTTTTCAATTTTATTATCGCCATTTCGTCGTCAGTGGCTTTCCGATGTGTTCTTGTTTATGTTGGTTGATGTTTTTTATTTTTTATTATTATTTTATGGCTTAATACTGCTTTTTTAACAGTGGTGGTTGGTAATTTCAAAGCAATTGAGGTTTCATTTCAATTACAAAATGTCAAGAGACTCGGATACGTAAAAAGATCACTCGACTAAATCTCTTTGCAGTTTATAAATATACAAATATTTTGCTTACACATCCTTTTTTAGAAAAGCTGTCGATAGCATTTTAGATCGTGCATTAATGAGGCGCTTTCTCAGTTTGATTCAACGACCACCCTACTGTAAATTTCTTCTTACTTGCGCTATCATTGCTACCAATTATAATTAGCTCTAATGTCCCCGTCCCGTAAACAATTTTCAGTGTGTGTTTAGGTGTGGAGCTCCTTTTTGTGTTTCATATTGTTTACTGCAAAACGTGGGCTGGTGCTGAGGATTAGTGAACCGAAAGTAAGCATGGGAAAAAGATGAAGAATAAAAAAAAACTACAAATAAAGCGAGGTATAATAATAAAAACAATTATGTTTTATGAGCGATAATAAGGGGGAGAGGTGCAAAACGAAGCAGTAAAGAGATGAGAATAAAGTACGAAACAACAATAAAAGCTAATTAAAATGGAATTCTGTTGGAATTTCGTTCTATCCTCTGAGTCTGGAGATTTCTCCTTTGCCTCATTATCTATTACTTGCGCCTCGCGGGCACGGATTGCGCTCGTTTTGCATTCCCTTCCCAGTTTGGAATTTTTTTTATTTCGCGGTGACTGTCGTTTGAAGTGTAAGAAGGTCTGAAGTCAGAGATTATACGCTCCTAAGTTGGTTTGAGGGAGAATAGCGAGAAAAGTTTCTTTTTTTCCATATAATTTACTTGCCAACAGAGGCCATCAACAAGATGTGTAAACAAAGGAAAATGAGGCTTTAGGAAATTATGTACGGTTATGTTAAAAGACAAAAGGAAAGTGACATGGGAAGTTACTAAATGTTGGCGTCAATATCGTTTTTCTAATTGTGTTTGCTCTTCTACCCCGAACCAAAAAAAAATACATATCGTCATTTGAGAATCGAGTCACCCGCCTTTTTTTCCTTTACTCGAACTATGCTCAACACTTTTTAATGCTTTTTATTTGAAAGAAAAGTTGATGTCTATAGAAAAGCAAAAAATATGCCAAATTGTTGACGGCGAAGACATTTTAGTATCTGGCAATGTAAAGGAATTATTGCCATGACAAACCGAGAATGAATAAAAATATGATGAGGGGAAAATAATTATAACAACATTTTTCTGTACAAAGATTAGATATTTAAGTATGAAAACGAAAGAAGAAGGAATGTCTCCTTCTAAATATAATCAATGTAGATAATGAAGAATGTTTACGGTTTAGATATTTAGAAGTTTTCTGTATTCAAATAAATAAAATATTCATAGACAAATAATTTTTAGGAAACGAAACAAGGCAGCTTCAAACGTTGTTGAGGCTTTTGAGTGTGTGGTCAAGCAAATTTGAGTTTTAAGCTATAATTTAGGAGTTTGAAAAATAAAATTCTGGAAAAGAAATCCTTGAAATAAAATTTAATGAGAAAACTAATTAAAAGCGATAACAGAACAAGTATCAGTCAAATTATTAGAAGCGTTAACAACCAAAACGAGCACAAGCAAAGGAGTTTAATGCGGTACCAATAATCAGATTAGTTTTAAATTTTATTTCAACTTTCACCCACTCAAAATTTTTAGTTACCTACTTATGATTAGGTAGGCATAATTTTTTGAAATAAATTCAGTAGAAATAATATTTGTTATCTACTCTCTGATGTTTTCATCTTGAACTTTATTTTTATGTTAACATACACGTGATTTCAACAAGCTCATTTCACATTTCCACATTTCCGCCTGCCGACTACTGTAAATTCACCCGCTTTTTCGTGTGATGTTCAGTGATTTTGATGTTTTGCCTCCGAGCGTGAGATTTGCTTCTCTCTCTACATTTTTTTTCCTTTACCTCCCACTTTATCTCTCTTCGTTACGCTTCGACTAATTAGCAGATTATCTGTTTTTCAGAATAGAAGTTTGAGGCATCGATGAAATTTTGATGATTTCGATCAGGTATTGATGTAGAAGTGAGGGAATGTACAATCGGGGTGATTTGTTAGGATTAGAGAAAAATGCTGTGTTTACATAATGAGATGAGGATTTTTTGTTTATATTTATGTTTATATAAATATAAGTAAAACAAGTTGGAAAATCTTAACAACAGCAGATAGCTCTCAACTGACCCATCCAAAAGTATCTTCGCATAAGAACCTAGGATCATCCATGGATAAACAACATAATAAAAAAAGAGAAAAAGGCACTGAAGGAAAAAAATAATTGGCAATAACATTTTAATCTTTTTCCAATCAAATGATGAAGAAAACTGTTACCAAACAACAAATAATCACGTTATCTGCACATCGATGATAATCGGGCAATTTATTCGACGATGTTTGTTTCAAAAATGTTGGTATTGTTTTTTGTTTCAGCCACATACATAGGAACGTGTCATCCAATGTGTCAGAATATGCACAAACGTTTCATAAAAATATTCTACAACGATAGAAAAATCATTCAGTTTGTGAATCTTGGATCTTGTTGATTGAATCTGAAAAAGACTAGATGTGCATGAAGAAAAGTCGTCTTTTCAATTTAAATGGTTGTTTTAAGTATTGCTTTTGATTAGAATAACTAAATATTTGGTGCACTATTGTTCCATCTGCGTAAGAAAGAAAAGATCCCTGTTTGGATGAAAAAGGAACAGAATCTTGTTCCACAAGATTTCTCCTCTTTGCTCTTGATTGTCAAAGTTTCATTACCTTAAAAATAGAAAAACAATTTATCACAGACTTTAAGAATCCTCAAAACGATACTTAATCATCCATCAGTTAAAACTGTCTAGAAAAAGTCATACAAAGTGACGATCCACTTATCGAAAACCTACCTACATGTAACATGTTTATGAAAAATTAAACAAACGATCATAAATAATGATTTTTTTTGTAAAATTAATCTTATTAATGATAAAATCTGATTATCAACTAAATATAATATTTAATTTTTTTTATTTGGAAGCACAACAGACTAACTACAGTGCACTGATTTTAATAAAAGTATATTGATTAAATAAAGTAATTGAATTTAAGAAAATTGAATCAACATATTGTCAACCATTTGATTGATTGAGTGCGTTCGTCCTTTAGACTAAATATGTATAAATTTATAGGAGCTTTTGATTTAGAAAAAAGTCACATAAATACATATTGAATTTCCTATCATTTCAAAAAGATTAATGGCAATTCAACGACAATTGTTTCTCAATGTTTAATTTTTAATAGAAACATGGAAATGAAGTTTACAAATTCTCCATTGACCCCCATTTAAGTTATTTCATATTTAGTGGTTGTGTAAACATTTACGTTCTACCACATTCCCCTCACAGCACCGCACCTAAACATGTTAAGTGATTACCCGTGGTTATCCCTCAAAAACTAATACATCCCTTCGTGATAATGCATCAATGGTGAATGAAAGTCGATGATAACGATTTTAATTAATTTGAAAAGATTAATAAAGTTCCATTATATAGTAGTTCATTATCATTTATATAAGACTTGGGGCAACAACACATAAATATGGTCAAAGTTGTGTCCTTCTGCCTCAAACGAAACTTTCCACACATCATTGTTTGCTTTGTTTGAGGTTTCAATGACGATAATGGCTTTATTATTAATTTAATATGGTTAAGTCTTGTCATTTCATGATAGAATTTTCATACTTATTCTTATAATGTTGATTTTTCTTCTTAATTGAATTATACATTTTTTTCTCTTTCTAATTATTTTTCAGATTCTTTTATTTGTATCACTTCTCATTTTACGCATATCACTATCGTTTCAATGGTCAATATGGATCGCTTGCACTTTTCACGTCTTGGCTGTTTATTCAGGTAAGTTTTTATTATAATTAGATATTTTCTTTAAATAATTTGAGAATCTAGTCTGGGTCAGGAGTTGAAAGTTTCAAAATATTTCAGAAAAAGATTTTGTTCTTCAAAAGAAAACGAATTTCTTTTCTTTTAGAAACCCCACAACATTAGCTCTTAAATTGCGTTCACATGGTCCTTTCTTAATTTCTGAGACAAAGAAGCAAACAAAACTTTTTCTTAAACATTCATTTTATAACGTCAGCCAATTCATATAGAGCAAAACGTGATACACGAGGATTTGGTTGGGGATGAAAGTTTACTTTTTGTTTTTTCTTTTTCTACTTCAATTCCTATGTGATGCTGTTGAACGATAGATGAATAAAGTCAGCAGAAAACACGTGAAATATTGTTGTTGCAACACGTGATTTTTTAAATTAATGTTGAGATTATTTTATATGACAGATTGCAAACTCCTCAACAACGCGTTGAATAGGAGCATTGAAAATAGAAAAATTGAGATGCTCTGCACCCCGTGACGAAGTCTGTAGTTTATGTAAAATTTGTGCTGCCATAACAAGCACATTTTGCAGATATAGTGAATAGATAAAAAAGAGATGATATCTTTGAGCTACAATAACCTGTCAACCTAAATAATTATAAGAACATTCATTTCAAATACAAAGTTGCTTTATTTTTATGACATTCTTAAGTTTAAATAGATTTAATAAAAAGTAACATTAGCTTCTTTCTTCACAAGACTTTAAAATTTGAACTTTAATTAAACATCAAAATGTATTAAATACTTGAATTGAACTAAGAAAAATTATAAAATTGATATTCATTCTTAAGTATTACCTACGATCTTATCAACAATCCTGCTTTTAAATAAGAATGTCTGGTAGAAAATGAGGAAGGAAGAATGAAAATATGATATATTATGTTTCAATATGCTTAAAACGACTATAAATTTCCATACATGACACACAGAAAGCGGTAAAGTTTAATGGGATGAGTTGAATTTGCATCCAATAATTTCGTTTTCTTGTTTACTGCAGTCGCTCTTATTCTTGAGGAAAACCTCACCTTTGTTGAATGATTTTACATTTTAAACAAATCCTCCTTGTTCGGCTAGGAGCATTTGTACGGAAATCTCCCAGAAAACAGAAAACAAAGGAAAGAATAAAATGAAAAGTAGAATTGAGAAACATCTTTTGCAAATCGAACGACAATCGATATGAGGCAAAGTGTCTTGTGTTTTTATATTTTTTCTCACTTTCTTCTTTCACTAACTTTTTGTTTAAAACCATCTCATGATTTAATGTCTTTTATATGTCTATATACATAAATGAATATATACACACAAACATTATTTCCCCTCGCTTTATAAAATTATTTCCTTTTTTATTCGTTTATTCGATTAATGTATGCGTCAAGGTGAATTTCTATTTTTTGTTATTTTCCTTTTCGTCGTTTCCCAAGTTATCACTCATTTCCTAAAAAAGCAATTGAACAGTCAAAATATGGAAAAAGGAACGGAAGAAGAGGGAAATATAAAAAGCACAAGAAACAAACATGAATTGTCAAATACAACTCAAAGTCTCACGATTTTCTCAGTTTTTTCATGTATCTTTTTTGATAGTATTATTTGAGCATTTCTTATGGCAAACATTCATATGTGAAACCAGATTTATTCAGCCTGAGGAATACTTGAAGAATTGGCTTCATTTCTCTTTACTTGTTTTGTAAAAAGCAGTGTGGAGAATAAATTGAATCAATGTGAGCAAGAACCCTTGAGAAATGTCCGATGAGAAAGAGATTCTTTTACATCATCATCTCATGCAGTGAACAAACTAATACATAATTTGAAACAAAATCCATCTTCTTGAAATGGAAATGAATCCTTTTGGATTTTCCGCTTCATACTATTCATTCCTTATGTTTTCTCCATGGCCATGCATGGTCAGAGTTGGAAATTGTCAATGAAGGAACATAAATATTGAAACCTTTTTGGTTTTTCTGTCTCATACCAATAATATGAATTGATTTACATTGAAACCATAGCCAGGTGTCAAGAATTTATCAATAATCTGGCTAACAACTCTGTTCATGATGAAGATAGATGTTTTCTTCAACACTTTCCAATATTTGACGACATTTATGACAATACAAACAAATTCCCATTTTTTTTTGTGTTCTTCCTTATTGTAGATACTTCCAAAACATGACCAATATTGAAAACGTTTTTCCTTTCGGTTATCGTCACAACAATATTTTACAAATAATTAAGCTAATCATAAAATGATGTCAACAAATCAAAAAAAAGAAAACTCTTGACATGTTTTCCATTAGTTTGAGTAGAGGACAATAATTCTTCACCGATATCTATTAAAACAGGAAATAGTTCATCGCAAAGTTGTTATTTTTCTTATTTCTCACACCATTCACTTAAGTTGCAAAGAATGAAGAAATGAAGAAATAAATGGATGAAAAATTGTTTAGTAAATTATCCACTAATTAAAGGGCGGAAATAAATTGTTGAGAGCGGGTTGTGAAATGTGAACTGGCGGGACTGATGATCAATTATGAATCAAATTGAAACTCAACTCCCCCATCAATTTCCCTTATTGAATTTTCTTTGTTTATTTTGCTCATTCTCGCTTGTTGTTTTTCTTTTCTATTTTCTTTTTACCAGCACTCAATGATTTACTTTTTTCATCATTACGAGCTCCCCGTCATTGTTCAACAAGCGCAACTACAGCAAATGTTTATGCGTTCAACGCGAAATAATAATAACAACCGACAAGCTGATAACGGACGAGCGGCGACGGGCGGTGGGAATCAACAAATGAATCAAGAAAACCTAGAAGCACCAACGGAAGCTCCAACTGCAAGAGTTCCAACTGAACGTCCGATAAATAATGCCAATAACATATTTGTCATTCGTGGTACCTATCGACGGCGTGTCAATCATCTGGTTGAACGGTTACGTAACAACTTCTACAATAACATTTTTGGCGTGGGCTTAATAGCTGATAACAACAACAACAACGCAAATAATATACAAAACCATGCAGGCTTGAATAATTTAACGCGAAGTCTACGCCTGCTGAACATGATTTTTCCTAATCGTCCCTTATTGAATGTGAGAATTATCAACGTTAGATCAGCATCAGCTTCAGGTTCCGTTCAAGAGATTCTGAGAACCGCTGAGAATATTCAAAACAATGAAAATGTTCCTTCAGCGCAAGTTGATGAAGCACCTTCAGCAGTAAGATTAAATGATTTAGAAAGAAGCAACGGAACAATTGAAAATTCAAGTAATGAAGAAGAAACAACACCATTGATGAGTTCAACGTTGCAAGGTGATCAACCACCTGATCCATCAAATAGCAGCAATGTAAATTTAAATACAGAAAGCTCCATGAAGCATGGAGAAATTAAAGATAATAATGTAAATAATAGTGAAAATGTGATGCAATATTCAACTAATGGTGACGGTGCAAACACTGAGACGAGAAGTTCACTAAATGAGGGATGTTGAACAAGAGACGACAGATTTCTTATGAATTTTAATCTTTTTTTCTTCTATTTCTTCCTTTGTTACGCGTGACACTTAATGTGTCTCGCGATATATATAAATATATTTAAAAAAAACAACAAGAAATAAAATCTTATTTTTTTTTATTAAAAGAAGCTAAGAAAAATAAATATTTTCTCCCTTTTCTTCCTTTTCTTGTATCCATAGTTGAAAATCTGTTATTTAGATGTAAAAATATGTCCTTAATGCATCTTAATCCAGAAAGAGCTACCTAGATTGTATAAGAAGTGAAATGTTGATGAAACGAATGTATTAGAACATGCTAGATTGTCGTGTAATAAAAAGAAGAAATGAAGCTAGAGGAATAATAAAATGATACAAGAAACAAAATCTGTTTAGAATGAATGAACTGATCTATCTATCTATATATTTTTGAATCATGTACATAACTATTGTTATAGACCTTACAGATGGGTTACGAAAGTCTTAGAGATGCAGTAAAATATATCACTTAAATATATGTATAAACTATAAACTATTTGACTTGATTAAAGGTAAATGAACAAATAAGAAACTGAAATTGTGATATTTTCTAGCTTATTTTTTTTTGAGTTCATATAATAATTTCATTAGGAGGATGCAAAATGAACGGCAGTGACCAGTCAGCACTACCCAATTTCCTTTGAAATTGAAAAGTGTTGTCATTTTTATTTGCAACATACGTTCCTTGCCACTCATTTGCTTTGAATAATCGGGTGAGTTTTTTAAGTCACTTACTAAGACCTGATGATGAAAAATAATTTCATTCGCACATTTAAATTTGTGAATAAATACCTAAATATGATATTTCATTGTATGGGACTTCTCATAACCCATCTCGAGGCAACACAATTTGAATTGATTCTTAATTGGATCATTTATTATATTTAAACATTCTGTCGCTTGAGATTTTCAACTGTAGCGAGACTATGCATTCTATTGCGCAGTGTAGGAAAAAAATCAAAAATTTCACTTTTGTTATAATTTGCTGTCGCCAAGATGAAGCTCAAACTCTGTCGGAATAAAAATGCTGAGGAATGTTTTGCATAAAATGCTTCGTCGATTGCGTCTTCATAGATGATAATCTGTCTAAACGAGTGTCGCAATCGATTCACAAATCCTGTTTGGCGACACCATAGCAACACTCGATGCGGAGTAGAAAAATAAAGCATCTCAGCGAGAAAAATAACATTATAAGGTTTCATCCATATTGATCCAATGCTACGGCATTATGATAGAAAGTGCTGCAAAAAAAGATTTTTTTTTCTCATTTGAAGCTCAACTTTCTTTATTTTTCTTTGGTACGTTCATTTTGTATTTACTTTGTATATATGTACATACTTATACTCTAAATATACATACAATACTTTGTTATTCAATTTTTATTTTGATTAGAAATGAAAAAAAGTAAATTGTGATGGAAAAATTGTTGAAATAGAAATGATAATTATGTTGTAGAATGAAAAATTCAACAATGAAATATAAATGTCTAAATTTGAATAAATTTCCTGAAACCTTATACATATCTATTTATTTAAATATCAATAAGTCAACAAGTCATTTGACTTTTGACAATTTCCAGATTGAAATTGATTTAGGTAGAACACATGTGCTTTCTATGTGAGAACTAATCGAACAGTCAGATAAAAACCCTAAAGACTTTCATTGTTTTTTAACACATTTTTTATTTCCCTACATATGTTTTCTAAAGATTTTGTTTCAAAAATATGTTTTATCATCATATGGACACAAAAAAAGTTCAATAATAAGCATTTTGTTTTCAAAAATTTCCAATGATCATTTCTTTAAAGGATTTTTCCTTTTCTTACCCCGTTTTAAATTTTGGTATAGAAATTTTTTAAAAAAATTTATAAATGTTGTTTCAGAGTTAAAATAAAAATAATTTCTGTTTTTAAAAATTGTATACTGATCAATAAAATTCTGAAATAATTCTAGGAGCATGGAATAAGATGACTAAAAAATCATGGTGAAGTTTAGCTTTCTTATTTATTTTTCGTTAAAAACAACTTAAAAAACAACTAAATAATAAAAGAAATAATTTATTTACATCCTTATCATCAAAGACTTTTTCAATTTTCTGAAATAAATTTATTAAAATGCATGTTTGATGATGATGATGATGATGAAGTTTCAGCCAGTGTAACATATTATCAAAGTTTTTCTAAGCTTTTTTCTGTAGTTACCTAGTTGTTCATAAGAATACGTAAACAGAACAGTTGGGGTGTTTCAATGAAATAAAATTAGAGAAATGAAAGAAATACGATGAAAAAACCATTAAAATTTAATTTTGTAGCGATTAAGAAAATGACAACAGATTGAACACTGAAATAGCCATCGCTGTTATTTGCCTCAAGCTGAAACTGCTGTTTGATTCAAAATAATGAGAAAATTAAATCTTCTTTTTTTTTCTCTGGAGTCTACAGATAAATTTTCATCTTTTATTTGCGGTTTTGGTTTAAATACATTACCAAGTTCTTTCTATTTGCAAACAAAAACATAACAAAATATTTGTAAAAAGTCATGAGACAGATTCTTACTTAATTATCAAGATTGAAAAGTTAAGAAAAAGATAAAATTGTAAGGGATTACACTTTTCTTTTTCATTTGTTGAATCAACTTAAATCTTGTTTTTAATTAAGATTAAAAATCATTGACCTTAAATGAATTGTATAATTCAAACAAATATAGTATCAATGTAATATAATATTCGCTGTGCTATCTGATCAGAATTTTGAATGTGTAGCCAATACTAGATATATAAGGTTTATTTACTTTCTTAAGAAAGATAACACTAAACATTGCCTTACCCATCTCTGATCTTTCATTTCCTTTTCAGGATTGAAATTTATTGATGTCTAAATAAATTAAAATAAAGTTTGCAGAACTTTTATTCTACGATTCGATTTTATGTATGTTGATGGTACATACGTCTACCTTGGAATGAAATAAAGAAGTTTCTTGTTCGACGATTGACCTCGTTATTCTCTGATCTTTCAACTAACAGTCCTCGATGTTTCTGTTGCTGGGCTTAAAAATTGTTTGTACATTAATATCACTTGACAAAATCCTTTTTCCTCGCTCACCCACGTCGCATGGCTATTCCATGATGATATAAATCCCATGAATTGATGAATCTACCACGGAGCTGTCGATTGCGCAGCAGAGTACAGAAGAAGGAATGAAAGTAAACAAAAAAGAATTTTCATTATTTTTCCTTCGGTTCTAGCAAATGAACGACACTAAGCCCCAAAAAAATCGCTCTCTCATGTCCCCTTCTTTTTCATGAGCTTGCTTACTGTGAAATTGGAATCACTTTCTGGAAAATTTACTATAACGAACATTTCTCTACTTGCAGTATTAACATTGTCTCTCAACACTCGATATGCAATCGATGTTCACAATAGCCATAAACTCGCATTGGCGAGAAAGGATATTTGAAATTTCCAACGATACTAGAAGAGAATGAAATAAAAAGCAGAGAAAACTCATCGAAACACAAACATCAATGGCTTAGTGTAATGGAGTATTAAATTTCAGTCAGCCAGTAAATTTAATTAATGATCCAGAAGATACAAATAATTCTTCACATTCTTACCTATTTTTTAGTTAGGAGTTAAATCATTCTGAGGTTTCTTGATGAATTTTGAGTAAGAAGAAACAACAATTTATTTGTGGATTGATTTTCTGTGGCTTTTCATGCCATCATTATTTATCAAATCGATACATAAATTATTTTAAGGGATGGCGTTTTATATTTTTTTTTGTAAAGTAGACTTCTTGATACTTGATAGAAGTATAATTGATAATATTTGGTTTAATTCAGTTTGTTGCGTTGTTGGAGGGTTTAGGTTTATGCAAAGTTTATGTTCTTAGATCATCTCACAATTATCGTTCAATTTAAAATCATTTCTTTTGACATATGACTGAACCTTTTTGGGTTCTTTTATTTATTTATTTACATATTAATAATTTATAAGATGAGAAATTTTATCTTTGTAGGTATTTGAGAAACATTCTTGTCAGATTTTTCATACCTTATAAAATTTTAATACTTAGACATTTTCTAAACAGTAAATTAGTTTAATTCATTGTTTTATTCATATTCAGGCACAATTTGAAATAAATTATTTCAAGGTAAAATTTTAGGACTTTATAAATCTGATTTTTTTTCTTACCAACCGATAATTTACTTTTTTCTAATTGTTGTAATTCACTAAACACTTACTCACATGTAAATTTCTCCAAGATAAAAGCCATTTAAAGTTGTAAAACATTGTCAACTACGTGTATTCTCAAGCAATAACAATGTATTTATAATGTGTGTTAATTACCCAAGAATGCACGTGGCCAGCAGAGTTTTTAATGCTTTTTTCGTCATCGTGAATCCTTTATTCAAAAGAAAGTCTTCATTGAAAATATCCAAAAAATATTTCCTAAAAAAACTGTTTAAGGAAAAGAACTCTTAGGAATCTTATTAATAATATAATGTAGGTAGATAATTAGATATTCTTCAAAACTGTTACAGTAAAATGTAATAAATCATGAAGTTTCTATAAAGCAAGATTATACTCTGTTGATCGTAGATAAACAAGCATATTCGTATCGTTTTTATTAGATATGTACATACCCATCTATACAGCATAAATGAATTTATGTTAGCTACACGTCAATAATTCAATCAATTATAATAATTAATAAGATTTGACTGCTCGATGAAGAATAGTAAAATAATATTTTTCCCTTTTTGTAGTTGTAATTTCATTCCTCACTTGTCAAGTCATAAGGGAAAATAAGTGATCCGAATAAAGGGCGGTAAAGTTTCTCATCTGTTTCCTTCTTCAACACAACAACTTTCCATATTGCCTTTGTGTCTGCTGACGCGGCGATGGAGAATGAGTTAGTATAATTCATCAGCGCCTGGACGCGTTCTCTTGTAACTTTCAATGCAGTAAATGGCGGCCTTACGACGCGTCATGAAATAAAAGCTAAAGGGAAAAAAACTTGGAGAATATGATTAATGGTTTGAAAAAAGCAGTAGATAAGCATGAAGTTTTATGAATTATAACATGCTATAATAACATTTTTGATTAATTTGTTAGATGAGGTGAACGGTATGTATACAAGTGCACGTATAGTAAAAACAAAGAAAGTCTTAAATGAAAATGATTTTAATTAAGTTTTAAAGAAATTTAAGATTTGTCCCATTTGTATGCAGTAAGAAGATGTTAAATTAATTAAAGCAATAATTGTGCTTTTGGTAAATAGATACATTTGCTTCAATTCTCTTCCTGCCATCTCACTTTCAGTAGCAATGTTTATTTCCTTTTCTTGAAAGTTACTGTTTTTTTTAAATTACAAATACGAGATTGATTAAGAATGATTCATAATAAGAATTGGAAATCAGCGAACTTTAAATTGTGAAACTATATTTAAAATCATTTTCAAAGTAAAGAGTCTGAAGAAGCAGATGAAATATGTATTGGGAAAAATTTAGGTTTGGGTCAGTACAGCGAATGCTTTTAATCCACATGAAATATTTATCCAATTTAATATCTCGACAAGTTTATTGTTTTTGCTTCGAGTCATCTTATTTACTGCTTTAGACAAAAACAAGTGGAAATCTTCAAAGGCAATCTCAAACAATGAGGGAAGGAAAATCCTTTTAAAATCTTCTTTTTCTTTCGCTTCCAAAATATTCTAAAGACAAATGCTTGTTGAATATCAAATGTAAGCTGGGAAAAGTTCTAGAGAACATCTTGGGATTTTCTGTTGCTTCCGTATTTCTCAGAGTGTGCAGTAACCATTAAAGACAACTTATCTTGGTAGAATGTATATAAATAACATCTTAGCGAGGAGCGGCCATTATCTTCATCTTTTTTTTTCTCGTCTTGCGTCTTTAAATTATGCTTTTAAATGGATTTCTCTAGTGAATTGCAGTCCGGTCAGGAGAGAGAAGGAGCCATAGAATCTAATCTCTTTTGCCATCTTGCACCATTGCCTCACAATTTGCATACAAATTTATGGCATCACAGCATTCCGAAGCGTTTTTATTTCTTTCATAAATTATTGCATGTGCTAGCAAGGGATCTCATTCTAGAAAAAAGAGGTAAAAAATGCATAATTCTAAAGGAAATCCATGCTCATAAGTAATTCTGCACAAAATGAGTCAGTAAGGAGTGAAATAAATGGGGAAATAAATAAAATATAAATTAATTAAATTGTGACATGGCATGATGTAGATATTTATATAGAAATAAGATTTCTCATCTGACAATTTCTCAAAATCGTCATCGTTACATCAAAAACGTCGCTTTGATAAATTCAAACATCTTTAAATTAGAGTTTTAATTTCCATTTTTGCGAATTCCTAGTAAATGCTTAACTTACATTTTTTATTGTTTCAAATAAATAACAAAAGCGAATGATTTTCTATGCTTTGCTTAAAGACTTAAATTTTCTCGCAATTTTCTCTGCTTTTAAATAGAAAAGCCATTCATTTTTCCAGCTGTGCATAAATGAAGCAAAACTCAGCAGAACGCATTTCACTCATGTTCATTTTGAGTCTTAGTCGTTGATTTTTCTCTGAAACTTAAGTAGAATAGCCTGTTCATGGCACGAATCATGAAATATGTCTTATTTTTATATGTTCTCCCTTTGCAATTGTTTAACACAGTAAATTATTTATTAGGGAATTTTGAGTGAGTTTAAATGAAAATGTCATCTCTGTGTTTTATACATTTCTTGTTTCAGATACTTATTGTGTTACACATAAGATTGTGCGTAACACAAATTCTATAGATGTTAAGCTTTATTTGTGTAAAGTGAGCTTTGGCATGTATTTTGATATGTATGAGTATTGGGAGAGATTTGCACAGCTTTGATTCATTACATTAGAACGCACCCGAGAACGATTTTTTATTTATCTTATCTTTCTTTTTCTCTTTTTTCATGCTCGCCTTCTGTTAAATCTTCCTAAATACGCGTACATGAACATAGCTCTATGTAACGACATATTTAATCTTCCCTCTTGAATATATCACGTGATCCTCTCCCACTGGCATTCTTTCTTTCATTTTATATCTAGAAAAATTAAAAATAAACTGTAAGGAAAAAAAATCATATTTGAGGTAGTTTTGAACGCGCATATTTCACTTTTGCTTTTAAATTGTTAGCAAAAATCTCTTAATAAAAAGCAATTTTCAATTTTTATCATGAGTCAAGATAATTCCTTAAGTGCTACACAAAATTTGAGTGTTTTGAGACAACCTAATGTTTCATGAGCATAGATAATCCATACGAAAATACTTTCATGGAATACGACAAGCGAAAGCGTGGCCATTTTAAACATCATAAAAATTTTGAGTTTTCAGTAAGATGACTTTTACATTTTTTAAGTCGATGGATAACTTTTTAATGCAAGGAATTGAATGCTGTAAATTTTACTGATATATTGTTTTAAGTAAAATTCTCGAAGTATATTTTTATACTGAAATAGAGAATTTACTTATTCTTCAACTAAAGTCATTATCTAAATTTTAGCGAAACGGTTAAGACGAATGTTTTTTAAGATCTTTCTCAAAATTTGTTGAAAAATAACAAATTTCCGTGGGGAGATCATGTCTAAATGTTTTTATTCAAGTCGATAGAAAAACAACTGCCACAATAGCAAAGAAGAATAAACATTTCCTCCGTGATATTTGTTTCATTCTGGGTATTATTTACGATTTTCAGATTTAAAATAATTTTCCTTCTTTCAAAGCAATCAACAAAATTTGGTAGAAATAAATATATTTATAAATAATGCTTCATTTGAATCTATCTAACTATAATTTTTTTTTAAAAAAACAAGTTTTGAAATATAAACAATTGTAAATAAGTCATCTAATCAAATCAACGTGCTTTCAATTACTAATACTATTTTGTTCTTATTTTATAGCATATAAGTGAATAAACTTCCACCAATATTTTAACAAGATATCTATGCTTTAACATTGATTCAAATTATCGATCACAACCAAAAGTGCATATATTTTTTATAAAAGAAATATTGAACAAAGAACTTACAGAACGAAAGGATTCTATAGATGTTTTGACACTGCATTCATGTCTTTTTTATGGAAAGTTCTATGTTATAGCAATTCATAATTTATAACAGCAACAGGTTGGTATAGAATATATGCTTTCATTTTCCTACGCTTCATTCAATAATGCTTCAGTCCCGGAAGTTGTAACCCTTTTCAACTAAACGAAGAGTTCCTGCTTTTTCTATCTTTCTTGTCTCTTTGCTTCCACTCAACAAGAATCAACCTTGATTTAGTATTACCGTGTTTTTCACCGCTTCAATCCCATTCTTGATGTTCAAATTGGATGGTGAAGCAGAAAAAAGGGTTCAATAGAAAAAAGGATTCACAAAAACATTCTTTTGGAAAAGCAAGGAGTTTAATCAATGTATTTTTTTATTATCTTAACCTGGTTTTAATGAATTGATGTTTGTGTTATGATTATCTTATATAATTAAAGTTCTTCAACCAAACTTTACAATGTAGGGTTTCTATTTTAAAAAATGATGACAAATGTATGGTTGCAAATATTATTTATGAAGAAAGTTTATAAATTAATTAGATACTGTAAACTGAAAATTAAATGAAGCAATTTAACATTTTTTTTCTTTTCTGGTATTTTTTCTTACATATTTTATGATGCTTAAGATATGATGATTATGGATAAGAATCAATTTACTTAAAAAAATAAAAATATATTCATGGTTTGCTATTTTATCCTTTCTCATTATCAAGATAATATTCTAGGATTCTTATGAAAAGGTTTTGTTTTGAATGAAAACAAACGGCATCAATGAAAATGTTAATTTCACATCAATTTACTGTTACTTAAACATTTATGCTGGGAAAAGAGTACGACGAAAAAAGAAAAATTCAACGCTGTTTTTGCAATCTTTTCTTTGCAATTCATCTTAAAGAAGCAGTGAAGAAAGCAAAAAACCTTTTTGCCTTTCTACCTAAAAACATAATTTTTCTTTACAGGATAAAATAAGAAAGGTGGAGGAATGAATGATGAAATCTAACGCATGCGGGGGAGTCTATTGAAGTAATGATATTTCCAAGGAGGAAATCGCAAAGAAATTATGCTGAATAAAATTATTTCCTAATTATGAAAAATGAATTCCACATGCTTTGGTTCCAATTAGATTTGAATGAGAAGCAAACATGAACTCAAATTTGTGTTAGTAAGTACGCAATCTATCGACATGAATATTTATCTTAGTAGAAAATATGTTTTTCATTTTAACTTTTAACCCGTATTTGTATTTAGGTAAATATTTTTGTTCACTACTGAAAAAAATACACTTTTCAAACTCTATGTAGGTTGTTGTTTTTGCTGCTACTCAAGTTAAGATTTTCATTTCAATACTTGCATGTTAATTCTTCATCGGATTTAAAATTAAACGAAGTTTTCGATTAAGTTGTCTCAATCATTAATTGCTGGATAATAAAGGAACCATTTATAAATTGGCTTTTCATTCTCGTCCTGATAGTAATCTTCTCTGGCGCAATTAAGCAAAGACACCAAGCTCCATTTTCTCATTTTACTTTCCTGCTTTCTCAATTCTTCTTGCCGTTACCCAACGCAATTTAAACGCTTCTAGGACAAATTATTTCAATATTTTTTTACTTTCAAACGACACTAAATTTAATCTTTATGAGACGATTTAAGAGATTGCATGGAAGAATTTCTATCGAAGGTATAAAATGGGAGAACGAGTGGAAGCAATGAGACATAATATCTTTCAGAACATAATGTTTGCCAATAAAAACGAAACTGTTATGGTTAGAAAAGGTGGAAAAGGATAGAGAAACTAATTGTTGTTGCACAATAAACTATAAAAGAGTCTCCTTTGGGGTAACCGTGTAAGTTAATGAATGAGTGTGGGATCATATTCTCATAAAACAATGGAGAAAAGTGGATGCCAGACGTACAACCAGATCATTAATCAGAATTCCATGATATCACACCATACCCTACAACACCATCACGTTAATTTTAAAAGTATAAGTCTGCTAAGGTCGAGATTTATTTTAATTAAATATGATAATAGGGAGTACAAAAAAAGAAGAATGGACATAAGATTTCTTAATAAACAAAGAATAATGATCAAAACAATTATTTTTTTTTGTCTAAAAATTATTATCTAAAAAAGATTTTTGAAGAATTTATTATGACAAGAAAATAAACTTTCTTTAAATATTGTAATAGTTACTTATGACAAGATCCGTTGCTTTTGGTATTGTTGCTATCGCTAAACTATCATAAATATCTTTTTAAGATTTAAAAAAATATTTAGGCATAAATTCAGAAAGTTTCCAAATCGAATTAAAAGCATTTCTTAGAGCATTTTGGAAAACTTGTCATAATAATGCATTTAACCATTTGGTCCTTACATGAATGTTTCTATTATTTATTTGAATGTGACATTATGCTCATGACTTTCTTCACTCTCTGACTGGTATTTTCCGTTTTTTTGGTGTTCTTTCAATCTTTATTCAAACTTTTTTAGAATCATTTTTTGCACGTCATTCCCATTAAAAATGTTTCTTGCCAGACTTGCAACATTCGTGACTCGTCTTTTATATATTTATAAAAGTATCATCAGAACGGAAATTGTAATTAAACTAAGTGTACTTTAATAAGGTAATGAAATGGACATTAAACCTCTCATGTCTTATTCCCATGAATTGCACAAGCTGTTTTAATCTTTAAATTAAATTAATTATTTGTAAAAATTCCTGTCATTACTGAATCTATTTCTTATCTTTTCCAGTGTAATGTAGAGCTCTTTTTTTTGTACAAACACTTTAAGTCTAGATTCCTGTTTCATCTTAATAGCAGAAATGGAAAGAGTAATAAAAAGTTTTTCAAGTCCGAATGCAATTAAAACTTTAGTATATCATTTTTTTGTTGATACTTTTGTCAATTGCAATGGAGATTTTTTCATTTGTAAAGATATTAAGCAAGGAAATAAATAAAATTTTGCAGAGGTGAGTAGTAAAATTCACAACAAAATACTTTTAACATAAACTTGATTTAACATAAAATATTGATTCATCCTTGACAAACTGTTTATTATAGTGCAACTGAAATAATTTTTAATGAATATTTACAGCTTGAGTAGCAATATCTCTTTATTTTTTTTTATTAATTTGGCATTTCAGAGTTAAATAATTTATGTAAAAATTCTAGTTTTTTCCTTGTTGATGATGTTTCATTATTTTCTCAGTTTGGTGGTAATTTTTCATTTTTTTAAAGTCTTAAAGTAACGAATGTCAAAAAAATAAAATTAAAAACTCAAACTTCAAATCGAAGAGAAAATTCGATTATTGTACACAATGCAATCATTAAATTTTGCTTTAGATTTCCAAACCCTCCCACTCTCAATGAAATTGAATCAAAACAAATTGGCTTGAAACGTGAGCATGCATTTTTCAAAGAGTTGAATATTGTTCGAGATTATTCATGTTGTCAAATTGCCATATAGAAAATTAATTAGTCGAATCATGCGTTTTTCTGTCGAGGATTGAAATATGAGATTTACATTTTCGCCTATGGTCATGATTATTGAGTTGAAAGAGATGCTGATAATAATTTGTTATGTGAGTGAGGAAAGAAGTTATAAATTCTACACTTTAATAAATTTGAAAATTTCTCATGGTAAATATTTCATAAACACAAAGTAATTTGTTAAATATAATTAACTACTAGATGATTTTTTGTTTTATAATTAGCCTCAAGTGTATAGAAGCATCAAAAGCATTTCACTCTTCAGAAATTTGTTATTTTCAGCACTCGATAATTTCATTGAATGTTTTCATATTTACAGATAACATGGAAATATTCATCTCAAATAAGCTAATTTCTAGTAAGTTTATTTGTGAAACATTTTAATTATGTCATATCTACTTATTTTATCCAAAATTTATGTTTAGCGATTTATGATTTTGAAGGCGAGCTCGCAACATGATTAAAATCTACAGGATTGAAGAACTTTAAAAGCCCTCGAAGCAACGAAAGCAAATTCTAGCGCGAACCATGCTTCAATTGATTAAACTAATTATACATTCAAAATTCAAATTTAACCTGTTTTCTTTTCGTTCATCAATTTACATATCAGCCGAAATTATTTGAAAATGATAATTAGATGGTTAGAAAATGTTTACCTATCAATTTTTCTCTGAAAAATTAAATCTATTTGATGTAAATAAAAACATACATATATGTAAGTAAGTATACAGATTCATTACATAAACTTTCAAATTAAAATTAAATGAAGTTAGGAAATTGTTGCAAAGTTCAAATACATCTACACCTATGTAAATATGTGAGAAAATGAAAAAACAAAATTATATATTGCAATAATTCATCCACAGGTGTCAGAAAAAAAGATGTTTATTTCAAATTTGGAACTTCTAAAAGAAATTGGACCAAATTAGATATATACAGTGAACTTTCTTTATAAGAATTTTGAAGGGAGTCACCTAAATAAAGAGCTTCTTCCTATAAAGAACTTTTTTGAACATTACTTCTTAATATGAGTGTGTGGCTTATAAAGAGCTTTTTACTTATAAGGAGAACTCTTCTAAAGAAAGTCCACTGTATTATAATTCCCACAAGGTTGGCCAATTTCATTATTTTTGATGGAAATATTTGCCTGAAGCTTTGTGTTTCATTATTAGCTCTCCAAAATATCATCAATATTTCAAATGCAATAAAACTAAATTCAACTTGCCTCGTGACTAATGAACGTTTCGTGAACTGTTTGGATTGTGGGCAAAATATAAAAAGCTATAAAACAAAATAAATAATATCCAAAGTTCTGTTTTCTCCGGATGCCTTTTGCGAGGGTGGAAATGAGAAAGCGACTAATTGGAAAAAACATTGAAGACAAAGTTTTTCATTTCCTCGACTTCCTCATTATGATATATAAATATATAAGCATGTATATACATAAATATATACATATATATATAGACGTAGTTTTTGCAGTGAAACTTTTTTTTTTTCATCTTTATTATCGGCACAAGAAAACAAAGCTCACGTGTCATTTAATGATACTTCAATGATTATCACGTTTCTTCATTTCAACGTTTTCGTTTAATAACTCAGCATGCAAAATAAAAAAAATCCTTCAATATCTTTAAAATTTAAAGATTTCTAAATAATTTGAATGGAAATGCTAAATCAAACAACAAAATACACGATGGTGAATACATAACAATCTATACAACTATGAAGTTTCTTCATAAGTTCTTGTAAGTGTTCTCAAGTTGTGAAAATTAGTTTGAAATGATAGAAAAACAATGAAAAAAAATTATGAGTGGTCTTAGTCTCGTTATGAAATTTGAAAATTAATTAAAATATTTAATTTAAATTTAGAAAATATGTGGAAAATTAAAAAATAAACTAGCTACATGTAAGTAAAAGTATAAAAATTTGATTTTAAGCCTTTCTACTTGAAAAAGAAAACTTACTTGTAATTTTTTTAATAAGTTCATTGACTTCCTACTGTATATGAAAATAGAAAGCCTTTATAAGTGCGACAATAAACAACGAACATTAGCAAAACCTAACGATAAGACACAAAAAAATATCCAGGCGGTTACGTTTGAGTAATTCAAAATCATGTGAAATGTTAATTTAAATGCTGAAGAATTGTGTAAAATATACAAA
This sequence comes from Clunio marinus, assembly GCA_900005825.1. Classification (NCBI taxonomy): domain Eukaryota; kingdom Metazoa; phylum Arthropoda; class Insecta; order Diptera; family Chironomidae; genus Clunio; species Clunio marinus. The sequence goes on from CVRI01000001.1 coordinate 407,341, forward strand.
TATAAATGTAATTTGGAAAGTTGCGATAGAATTTGATCAAAAAAAAATTTACAGGTTTGCATAGGGAAGAGACAAACAAATATCCCTCGTGATTTCATCCAACATATTTTCAGTATCCCTTGTGCTTTGTTCAGGTCAGCTATGTGTTTAAATAAATAACCAGATCATGGGGAAGTTTTAATTAAGTATTAATTTTTTTATATTGGAAACAGATTTTCATGAAATTTAAATATACGAATGAGGTTGCATTTCGTTTCATGTATGTACATTTATGTTTAGTTGAAATTGCGATCAAGAATATTTCCAACCAGCATATTAAACCCATATGAGGCTAGAAAAATTAAATATTTTCATTTCACTTGAATAGATATTACATTCGTGAATATTCAGTGGATAATTATGTTATATACCTTCGACAGAAATTCTATTGCAAGACGACTTTATAGCTTAAATGTATTCGCCAGAACGAGTGATGTCATTTATGGTGGCTTATTAGCGTACGAGTTACGAGATATTTTTCTCATAACTTTTTGAATTAAGCTCTTTGAAAATGTTAAAAATGAGGCATCAAATTGAATTTAAGTAGAAGTTATAAGTGAACCGTGATCGTTTTGATAATTGTCCGAAATAAAAAACGAAAAATTTTATGTTCTTTTATAGAATTTGATCCATTTTGCTTAGTTCTTTATCAAAGTCATATGGTTAAAAGAAGATATAAATTTATTTAGATCATTCAATATCTAAATTATTTAATTCAAATTTTAAATTTTAGGTTGTTCGAATGATAAAATAAATATATTTCAGATACACTTTAATGAAGTAAATAAATAAACATACCTCTGATCGGTGGCATTTTGAATATCTATATAAATATTTTTCCAATGTTCAACCACATAAATTTTTGAAAACAAAAAAGAAATATATCTACAATGAACTTTTATTAAAGTTTTTTTCCGTCTCTATGAAATGTAATTAATATATTATTCAAACGGCAGAAAAAGCACACGAAAACGGTAAATATTCTCTCTTTTGCGAGGCAGAAATAGGAAAAGGAACGATGGAAAAGCCAATCAATAGAGACATAAATTTCTTCTCATTCACCATATAGAAAACGGGGAATAAATATTGAGTAAAGGGTGTGAGACGAGAGCATAAAGCCATCTAATTTCATATTGATGATGTTGAAAAAGAGCGAGAAGTATGGAAAGGTTGGTGTGAGGGTAAACAGTCAGACAAATTAATTGGTTTGCATATGGCGCACACGAGCAATTTTAGAAGAATTTTTTTTGTTCTTGTTTTTGTAAATTTTCCAATTAGTGTCATATCAAAAGAACTTGACGAAGTTCTTATTTTTTAATTTATAGACCAATTAATAATTATTCTAAATTTTTGAACTCGTCATAAGAATTTTTGTTTTCATTGGTGAATATTAAAAGTGATATTTTCTTGACTTTTTCATTTGTAGTTGCAATTGCGCTGAAGATAAATCATTATGGAAATAGGCAACTAATTGACAATAAAATGAGTGCAACAGATCAGATGGAAAATAAAATTCATTGAGCAATTTGTTTCAAGTTTGCTATGATATTGTTCGGTCGTAGAGAAAATTTCACCGCATCCATCATCGATTTTGTTATCTGTATGTTGTACTACATAGTTTGCCATTTCCTTCCCCTTCCCCTCACATCTCCTCAAAAGATGTGTCTTTGAACATTTCCTTTACAAGAATCGTACAGTTAATGCGGAAATTTCTCTTTTCCTACTCTTGTGCAATTTTTATCATCCCAAAGCAATCTTCATTTTCAGTTAGCCATCTTTACACTTTAAAAGAAAAAAGTTTGGCCTGGATATTATAAAACTAGAATGCTTTTCAAATGACTATTGTTTTATGAAAGAGAAAAGAATCTTATAGGTTAACGATTTAAAGAAACTTCATGAAAGGGACTGGGGGGCAAAGATAAGATAGAGAACTGTATTTATATGTGTACATGTATAATATGTAGTATATGTGCGTACATATAAAAGGGGCTACATAAAATGTGATTACGATAAATGCTTTTTTCTTTTTTCTCACCAAACTCAATATTTCACAACTTAGCTAGAAAAAAGGGTAATCAAACCTTTTTCCACTCAGCTGTCTGTCCAACTTCAATCGGTTAAAGAGAACATAAGGGAAAAATATGGTTTACGTTTATTGGAAAAATAAAAACTGAGTTTAAAAAGAAGGGAAAGAGACAAATTGATTCAAACAGTTTTCGATTCGTCGCTTTGTGAAACATAAAAGTAATAAATTTGAGACTTATTTGATGCTTTTAACTTTTTTCTTATAACTTTTTTCTCAGTTTTCCTGATTTGCTTCATGTACAACGGATTCTTTAGGGCAGAGCATTTTTCTATTCTTGTTTATTTTATAGCCGCAAACAATATGAAAAATTCTTTTGGTCAAATTCTTTTCTTTTAAAACGACGACAAAAAACGTAATAAAAAATCAATTTCAAATGCCTCTTTACAAGATTTTGTAAAGAAATTATTACAAGTCAACCAAAGAAGTCTTAAACGGTTTTATACATCTATATATAGGGAATCAAAAACATTTTGCATTAAGAGTGAATGGAATAAAACCACCAACGATAACTTTCTTCGCAGGATACATAAACGCCGTTTTGTTTTACTAACGAGCAAAATGAAAATAGTAAACATGCCAAAAATTTTGTTGTTATTGAAGTTTTAAGTTAGATTCTACTGTCACACTATTGACCTTGTCCCTTTTGAACATTCCTTTTCATTTCTAGATCTTCTGAAAATATTCATTGTATCGGAATCTTAAAACTCTCTAAAGTTACACTCGTTGAAAATTCGAACTTTTATATAAAACTTTTTTATTTTAAACACCAGAACAATTGATATTTATCTCCAACTTTCTGTCCCCCAACCATCGATTCTCTTCGAAAACTTTCTTAACCAGAAGAGTTTCACGAACAATAAAAAACGAATCGCTTCAATGTATGTTAATAATAAAATTCAATAATGTTCGTTCATCTTCTTACAACCCACAAGTGAATGAAAAAGGAAATCTTCGAAGCTGGAACTTCAACAAAAACAACAAGAATATTGAGTTTGGAAAAGAAAAAAACAAATCTTGGATGGGGAAAAACTCTCGAAAATTAAATTGAAGAATGAAAATGGAAAGAGAGATCGTTACGAATGGGTAAGAAAAAATTATACGGAAGTAATTTGTAGATGGAACGATTCTGTTCTTGGCGAAAGGGGATTCATTGTAATTTTTTTTTGTTAAAAGTGATATTGAAAATGTAGAGGCAACCGCTTCATAAGTAAATCGAAAGTTTTTAATCGATATAGTTTGACTTCAATTTTTCTTAGTTGGGCTTTGCTTATCAATATTAAAAGTAAAAACCTTGGATCTTCTCATTTTCATTTGACTGATGAACAGAGATAATCAATGTTTTTGTTTAAAGGTTCGGAATTAAATAAGATTTAAAGTTGCATCTAATTTTTCGAAGCTAAAACCAAAAAAATCATTTTAGTTAAATTCTTTTATGTTAAGTATTTTCTAGGGTTCATAAGAAAATTTACATAATACATCTAAAAGGTAGATACAATCTTCAAAAAGATAGAGAAAAAGAAGAAATGGAGTTGTGCAATTTCCTAACGAGTTGTGGGTGTTATTTAATTTACCTAACGAAGCTTTCGAATTAAGTACATAAATTCATAGCATGTGATTTTTTTTCTTAAATATTTCAAAAAAATATTTATTTAGCTAAAAGCTAGATAGGAAAATAAAATTGGATACAGTGGAACTTCGATAAACAGCTACCTCGATAGACAGATAAAGCTTCATAAACAGATATTTTTTTGTCCTCTTGAATCGAATTTGTATGAAAAATTGCCTCGATTAACTGATGCTGTTTAAACCATCTGTTTATCGAAGTGCCACTGTATTTCATGAATAAAATTCTTGGAGAAAAATATTTTATGTTTCAAAGTTCTATTTGATATTGAGTATTTTCAAAGGCTTTTGAAATAATAACTACCTAATTAATAATAATTTGTAAATTGTGTGATGTTACATTCTTAATAATTGACATAATAACGACATAGGTATTTCCATTAAAAACAATTAGGTAATAATACATATAAGAGAAAAGATTAAACAGGTGACATATTAATTTGACTCAAAACTCTTTTATTTTGAACGCTTTTATTGGTTTTTCATAAGCTTAATGCCAATTATAATTAATTCCTTTCTATATTTCTTTGGCACCAATAGAATGAAAGAAATTCAATGAAACTTGTTATATATTCGAGGTGGAAACTTTACATTTAAATCTAAATAATTCATTATTATTCTTGTACCAAATACCTATATCAATATCAAAAGAGAATTTGATGAAAACATTTTTTCAGGAAATAGCAATGAATAAGCACACATTTTTCAAGAAGCCAAAAAAAAGAAGCAAACATAATTTTACTTTTTATTGGAGATGGAAATAGAAGCATTATGGCCCAAAGGCAAGATATTTTTTAAACAAAATCCATATTGAAATGACATATTTTCGTTTCGCTTCTTGGCTGCCATTATCTTCTTGATGCGCTTGAAATTTTCTCTTCTCCTCTTACATTGTTTTTTTTTTCTTCGGTTCGTTCTTTTACGAAGTATGAAAAAGAACGAAAACAAGTATAAATATTTAATGAAAAACCGTCAATTTTTCTTCGTCTTTTCGGCACACTAATGGACAAAAAAGGAGACATTTCGAAAGCAGAGGAATGAAAATAATACGCTGATAAATGGTAGAAGCTCTTGAGGTCGTGTTTTGAAGGTCTATTACCTTTATTATTTTCTTCATTTTCTAGTGGAAAAATAAAAAATTCTTTCAATATTTTTTTAAAATTTCTTAAACAGCTCCCTTAGCTTCAATGGCTGCCATGGGAAACGATGATAAAAGGAAATAAATTTATCGTTTGAATAATTGATCAAATAAATTAATTAATTTATGTTGGCAGAAAATTTCAACGGAAAACAAACATCATCTCCTTAGAGGGAACCTTTGAGAGAAAGTAGATTTACAAAAACATTTTGGAGAATTGAGCCATCAACTTAGAGAAAGGAAAGGTTACCTGAATTTCAAACGACACAGGGGGCTTCAAAATAACAAAACATAAACATTTGTTAATTAGGAATTAGGATCGATTATCTCAACTACGAGGCAAATGCGAAATTGTATATATTTATATAGATATGTGTATATATATCTACGTATTACGTTGTAAAATTTGTGAAATGAGGGAGTCAAAATGAAAGGCAATTTAAAATATTCTATGTTACTAGTTATAATGAACATGATTATTTCGAACGATATTTTATTTATCGTATATTTGACTTGAAAAGCTAACACTATTTTCAAAAGAAAACTTTGTTTGGAAACATAAAGGTTAATGCTCTTAACTTATTAAAAAGGTATCTCTTAGGTGAGGGAAGAAAAATTGCTGACTTTATGTGTCTTTAGTTTCATGGTGCAAAATTTTTTCATTTTTAATTCATTAAAGAGAAAGTCATTGAAGTTTTCTTATTGAGTTAAGTATTTTATTGTGAAAAAATAAATTGGTTAAGCATTCAAGTAATAAAATTTTTAAATGAGTTCAGAATTTGTATTACTGTGATTGTTAAGCATTTTTAAATACGAAACAAAAGATTACTCTTGAAGAATTGAAGACAAAATGATCGTCCAATATCATGTGAAAAACAAAAGTAAATTAATCTTTCATAAATTTATAAGTAACACATAACAATAAGCACAAAATTTCATTCCAATAGACATGTTCTTGGATAGATTGATTAGAATTTTTTGTTTTCTCTCAATAAAGTTTTCAACAGGAAGATTTGGTAGGAAAGAACACCCCAATTCGACAACTTGTTGCAAACACAACTTGTTGGTATAATTATTGATTTCAATAAGTTGCTTTCTTTATATCTATGTACATGTTACATGTGTATGTATGTAAGTATAAGTGAGCGATTGTATCTTTCTTTTACTTTTCACAGATATGCATGGAAAACCAGAATTTCTGGGTAACGTAAAGGGAAAACATAGATAAAATTCGTTTATAATTGTTATCTCATTATTTTTCCGATCATCCAAAATTAATCAGAAATTCTGAAAATTATCAAGACTTGTATGTATTGCGACACCTTTTGATATCAAATTCTGTCGATAAATATGTTAAATAAACAATAACAGATGTTTAATTTTTCGAGTCAGTAAAAATATTATAAAAGAATAGTTTCGAATATATCAACAGAATATATAATATTTTCAATGAAATGTTAAGAATTGTTTTTCGCTTTCTTTTAATTATTCAATTGGTCTAAAAAAAGTACTTTCAATATTTTTTGTTTTCAAATGATCGTTTTGACGAAATATAAATTAAACAATCTGAAAGAGTTGGGATCATTTTTCTTTTATTCAAAAATATCTATCGCACGTGAATAGATTTACCCTACATGATAATTCAAATTATTTTCCATATGGTAAGTTATGAGATACAATACTTTGAAAAATAATTAAAAGAATAAGGTTCTGTTATAAAACATAGAATAATATTTATAAATTGTATCAAAAATTGAACAATTTCAATAAATTTTATAAGAGTATGAACGATCATTACTTTACAAGGGATTCAAACATATCAAATTCCTTCGCATTTTAGGACACAAAGATATTTCAACGGATATAAAATATTCAATTTCAAATTTCAGTAAATTTTTTCCTACCTTTATTTGTATGTCTTGATTCGACGAAAAATCACTGCGCATCATCTAGATTATCGTTCTAAATTTCAATTAATATTAGGGTGGAAGAAAGCTCTTTATTTCGTTCACCATATGGCTTTCGCGTGAAATAATTATCTAAGGCGAAAGAAGACAAGTACTGGATAAATTCAACGAGTTTCCGCCAAAAACACAACAAATTAAAAATTTATCTTGCGGCTTCAAAAAAAAATAGAACACTTAAGTGAGAATAAAAACAAAACGTGGGAGAGGAAAATTTTCAATTAATTTGCTTTTGCTTGGGGTAAAAGCTCTAAATCTATCATCGTGTCTCCTTTCATAATAATTCACACTTTGTAATAAGGAAGAAGAAGAAGAAGAAGCAAGTTATAAAAGTTAGGACAATGAAAACTTTTTTAGGGTTGGTTCACTCAACAAGTTAGCAAGGGATAAATATTAATCTTGAAACATATGGAAAAATGTTTCTACATGAATCATCAACCCTGTCTGTTGTTTGAATGAAATAATGATGGTAAAAGGAAAACTGTTGGGAAATGAGAAAAGTGAAAGAAAACATGAAAAAGTAAATTAAAATTTTAAGACTTTGTTATATTTATGGTTTAGCTTCCATCCTTAATTCTTTGTTTTTCCTGACTTCATAACTCAAGCAGAGAAACGTGTGGAAAATGAGATGGTCAGAAATGTAGTTGATTGATGTTGACGTGAGAATTCCTTCTCATTTTTTACTTTAAATTATTTATACCAGCTTTAACAAATGTTTTTACAAGAATTAAATTTTTGAATGTAATCTTAAGCTGCTTAATTGAAATTTGACAACAAACGATTTAAAATAGAAACATTATTTGCAATTCAATGTGTAAAAATTAACTTGAAGTTTTAAATTTTAGGTTTTCAGGGTTTTCCAATTAATGTTCGTGTTTTTCATTTACTCAATTTTTCTTTTTATTGAAAAAAAATCATTTAACTTTTTAAAGATTTTTCAACTTCAGTCATGTTAAGAATTATGTTACACAATCGAAAAAAAGAATTGAAGAAAAGTGAATCTAACTTTGTTACATCGTTTAACATAATGACAGAATTTTCAAAAGAATAAAATTTTTACATACTTATTTTTAATAATTGTAAGAAAACTTCTCACTCGCCACTTTTCATTAAATAATTTTTCATAAAGATTTACGAATATCCGCACCTTAGAAATTCTTACGATTTACACGAAATATATAAGAACGAACTAAATTTTCAATGTCTGCTCACAAAGAAACAAGAAGAAAGAAAATAAAGATATAAAAAAATCAAAGCACTTGGGAGCTCCTCAAAAATTTTCACTGAGTTGAACAACGTTTAAAACACAACTGGCACATTACTCAATGAACTTCAACTTCTATTAGAACATTCTACAAACAAAAAACGACTATCAGTGACTGAATAATTTTCCTTCACCATTTATTTTCTTTTCGCCTGCATTGTTGCTCGTGTTGTTTATCGAATTGTGCCAAAGCTCACCTATTTGTGTGTATGAGTGAAATATGTACACAATTTTTTTTTAATTTTTTCACTTGATATTAAAAACGTCTAGATTCACCGCGCCCTTTGAGTAGTTTTTCATCGTTTCGTATTTTTTTTCTATGCTTCGATGTCGAGGCTGCTTGTTGCTTTTTATTGAGCAATAATGCGCATGTCAGACCTCGCCGAAAGGATTCACCACTGAGTGTGTATTACAAGTTCTCATTGTATTTGCTTGTTCTGACAAGGCATCACGAACAACTCCGAATAATTTTCCGCTTCACACAGAGTCATTTTATTCAGGGGAAACGATTTTCCACCAATTTTCTATGTTCATACGTCTCGAACACATACCAAGATACAAATCCACCAACGCACAAATGAAACCCCGAAATCGAATAATAATCAATAGATGAACGGAAAACTTTTTACCATTAGCATTTCACTTATTTATATATTTTTATATTCTATTAGATGTTTTTCTTCTTTGCTGTCCAATGCTCATAATATTGATATCCAACGTCATTTATTGGAGACTTTAAGGGGGTTTCCTGTACTTCATTTCTCTGTTTTGTGATTTATTTCCTATTGTTTTTTCCACAATTTTACATACTTCAACATACAAATATATTTTGTTACAACTTGTACAGATATCAATGCTTAATGATTCAAAAGAAAGAGAAGAAATTGCGAAGTGTTTAAAGACTTTGAAACAATTTTCCCTTCTTTCCCACTTGTTCACCTCTTCCCAATAGCGACTTCTTAAATTATTTATTGTTCATGAATTGCGTTGACACCAAATGAGTGCATTGGAAAATACAAAGAAAACTGAATATATAAAGATCTCTTTTTTGAAGTTGAAACTCTTGGTGAAACTTTTACCAGGAGAAGAGAGAACGAATAATTGAGAGGAAAAAGAATGAAAAGGAAATTAATTTGAAAAATCCCGTTTTTGTCATTCAAATGTAATTTTTTTTTTGATCTGATGAACACTTTTTTGATTTTTCACCATAGAATAGATCAAAAAATTAATACATAAGAAGTTAAGCTGTTAAGGTTGCTATAGAAAAAAATCCTTTCCTTGCTAATTAGTTTATGCAACATCGTTTTAAAGAGATGTGTTGTAGACACAAACAGTTTGTTATGATTGTAGGCTGTAGAATTGCCATCACTAAATATAAAGCAACGGTTCAAAAGTTTAAAATACCTATTCAAAAAGGGATATTCATACTTAGTTCAATAAATATAAATTATTAATTAGGTATTTATTTACATTTAATAATGGCGATAGATTTGTTTTTCATTAAATTTAGTAGATTAAATAAAAAAGCTCCTAGTACATTCTTACACTATGGTGATAGTGCTCTTGATAACACTTACTTTCTATACACTCAAGATAGCATAGGCTGTAAACGGAATGTTATTGCATATATAATGATATAAATTCCACATCAGTGAAAGTTGAGCAAATATATTACTGTGCGTAATAATTCTGATAAGCAAGCGTCTCATCAAAACATACGAGTGAAATTCGTTATGCTCGAGTGTGCTGAGGAAAAACTTTTTAACTTTTATGTATCGTTTTGTCGGTTGGTGCCTTATTGAAAGGCTTGAAACCTGGAAACCAGAAAATAAACTTCCGAATGTTGAATAAGAATTATATGTATATGATGATGAAGAAACACTTGACAGCTTAGCTGACAGAACAGGTATAACACTTTCCTTTTTTTTCAAATTCATATCAGATCACTCTCAACTCGATAATTAGGAAGGAAAAATCGCAAACCCTGCTAAGATCAAATGATAATTTTTAAAAGCAACCAAATAAATATATTTTAATTATGTTTTATAAAAGACTTGCATTTTTTAAGCAAAATTGTATGTCGACATACGCTAGTGATTTTTTGAGAAGAATGAATTGACATTAATATATTAATACCACACACAATGATAAAATTCCCGTACTTTTTAACAACCTATCTCTCAATTTGAAATTGATATACATCTTTGTAGATATTCATGTTTTTGATCTATTGAATAATACCGTTCTTGTTTTTTATATCTAAGTAACAATTTAAATTCCTTTTTATCTCTCGATATTTCTTATATCATCATGTTTTACACTTCTGTTCCCAAAAACTTCGCTTCCATTGCATTATCACTTACTGGCATTTATTGCTATATGTTATCTGTTGCTTCTTTGCAACAGATGAAAAAACAAATTTTCTTCCCACTCATTCCTTTTATTTGAATAACCCCTACCTCACCATCTATCCACCCACAAGGTTTTTCATTTTCTTTCTCGTGCCATCACCCATCGCAACAAACCTCAATACATAAAATCATAACAAGAGAGTGAGAAAGTTAAGAAAGAGAAAATAAAATTATCAACATAAAGAGGAAAAAAATCTGTTGATTCGAAAAAGATTAAATCTTTTGTTTAGGTACGGAGAATTCTCAGTTTATAGGACCATGCTTAAAATTTAAGGTTCATTATGAATATTTCTTGTAAAATCAAGAACAATATTTTTTTTTTATGTTTCTAAATTTTTAATAACTATACGTAATTATTATCTTTACAATTAAAATAAATAAATACAAATAGAATTTTAGATTGTTAACATTCGAACTTGCGTTATTATTCATAGATTGTAAAAAGCAAATTGAAAAAATTTAAAAGAATTTTAATAAATTTCATAAAAAGTTTGCATAAATTCATAACATAATCAATGGCTAACCCATACGAGTTAAACAGAAAAATATTTCTATGCAATTTTTATCAAATTTAAGTAGGCATCATATCATATCATATAAAGATTACGGAAAAATAACGATTTTAAATCTTATTTTATTTCATCTACGATTTAGAAATGAAAAGTGCGATGATCTTTTCTTGAAAATTACAAGAATCTGTCAATAGCTTTCTGAACAAAATTATAAATGATATTAAAAGAATCCATTTCTTTGAATAAGAGTTTTTCTTATCAGTAAATTTCAAGGGCTTCATGTTGACAACATAGCTTCAAGAGAAATAACAACAAAAAACTCATTATTTTTTGCGACACATGATGAAACATAGTATAGAATGAATGTGACATTTTAGGACATCCTTATAGTGGAAAACATAAATAAATATTTGATGCGACTAGTAGCTAAGAACAATTGTGAAGCCGTAGATTTGAAGTTCTAATAGAATGTTATAGCATAATTATAAGGGTAAGTAAATGTTTGGATGAAAGTAGATTCCGCTATTTTCTTTTCAATTTTACTGAACTGTTAATTTTATTCAACTGTTCTAACTGCTTCACTCTTTCATCAATTTATGATGTTGAAACAACACTTAATTTTCTCATGAATATTTGATTTTAGTCATTTATTTATAGTTATAATCTAAAACAATATGAATTCGTAGATGTTTAATGGAATAAACATTTGATTGGCAGATTTCATAATGATCGAGCAAAAGTCGAATGTTTAAATGATAGTTGTTGCAGTATATTTAATGTACATTGACAACTCAAGCCCATTTTGTATTAGTTTTTTATCACACAAATACCTAAATAGAGTTTTAAAATATGTTTTCTTCTCAACCCCTATTCTAATAGACGGCGTGAAATTAACGTAAACTGTTAGAAGCAAAAACAAACAGTAATTTTCCAAATGATTAACCATTGCTAGCATAATTTTAAGCTTTGTAAATGTGCTCTTGTCAAAATCTCTCGTAAAAATCAACGACCTCAAAACGAATTATTTAAATTAAATGTTGAATATCATTATGTCATGTAGAATAAAAATGATTTCATATTTAAATTTACTATGATTCTTTTCTTTCTTATTTTTTTCTTTAATAGTTTTTTATTAAACGTGTTAAGAAACTTTAATTTAGTTCAAACCATAAAGCATTTTAAGCATAAATACAACTGATAGAAAGATTGTTGTTGAATTTTCACATTAATTCCATTATTTTATTATTATCATCGTCATCATCGTCGTCGTCATGGCTTGTGTCGCCATGTGAGATAATGAGTATGTACAGTGGCACGATTTGAAACATCGAAGAATGAAGGGACTTGAATGGCGCCAGAGATCTTTGCGCTGTCAGTAAATTGATCCACACATGCCTCCTTTTCATCTTTGAGTTAGCAGTCAGGAACCATGTCGAAGCAGTCAACAATGACATCGTAATGACAATGTTAATTGAATTATATTTTATTAAATTCATGTTGAGCATGTAGAATTTTGACAAAGTAATAAAAAATCACCATCAGCTTTGGTGCTAAAATTTCAAAATATTTATTTTGTGAATTCATTGCACTTGGAATGTTTTATAAAACAAGAAATAATTTTTTTTTAACATTGTTAGCATTATGATTCTTTTGTTAGAATTATGATAAATTTTCATTTCTCTTCAAAACATTATGCGAATACCTAAATATCTTTTAATTTTATTAGTAAGGAGTAACTAAATATCTAACAAATTGTTACGCAAGCGAGAGACTGAGGTGATAATTAATGTATTGAAGAAAATCGAAGATATCACATATCATTGGAATCAAGATGAACACTAATTAACAATTGAATGTGATGACGTCTGTTTAGCAAGCTGAAATAAGAAATAGAAAACATATCAAAATTTACTTCTTGTAAGATTTCTCTACTTAATTAATACAATAGAAGCATGTTTGAAAATGTAAAATGATACTTTAACGAATTACGTACATCTTTGTACTAAAATGTAAACAGGGGAGGATAGTAGAAAATGTTCCCATATAAAACGTTGAATGCCAAAATTTTTCCATTTAATTGTATGGAAACATTTTGGCATTCAACATTTTATTTGGGAACAATTTTTACTATCCTCAAACAGGGATTTGAAACATTTCTATGAATTCTTCGGAACTTAAATGCTCTTATAAAATACAAATCACGATATAAAAAATCCAAAAAACTATATTTTCATAAACTTCTTATCGTATCATTTGATTAATTTCTTCTACAACAGATATAAGATATGTATCATTCTCATAAAATTATTATATGATAAAAAACATAAATGAGCTTTCCTTTTATTTTTATTTAAGGAAAATGATATAAAAACATATTTCAATTTATTATCATGGAAATTAATACGGCATTAGAAGAAAAAAATCATGATTATTTGAAAACTGAAATGTTGTAAACATTTATCAAGATAAGTTTATTTTCGAAGCATCTAACTAGAATAATATTTTGAATTCAAAAGAAATTCTTTATAAGACTATATTTAAAATATTTAAAAGCAAAAGCAGATACAGAGCTATGTACCTCCTATAAAATACTTAACGACATAAAAAAATAAATGAAATATAAAAATATATATAAAAAACAATTTCAATAAAATGACCCTGATTTTTAATCTTTGTGTCCCTAAGCAAAACATTTCTTAAAAATGTCAACATCATTGACAAAAAATATTTATTGTTCGTGAAAATCTGCTATAGGAAAAAAAAAATTTATAAATATAATTTTATCTAATAAATTTGTTATCGATAAAAGTGAAGAAATTATAAGAAGGACGAAAATATGTCAAACATAAGAAAAATAAAAAGTCATATTCGAATGTAAAAATGTTTGTTGACCATGTAGTCTATCTAATAAAAGTCGAAGCGGATTAATCTCAGNCCTCAAATCCTTGATAAGCAGATATCCTCGATTAACAGATAATTTTTTGTGTCCCTTGAAATATCTGTTTATCAAAGTTTCACTGTATCTACTATTTATGAAAAAAGACGTTTTTATACACTCTCCACCTAAAACTGTTTCCTCCGGAAAGCAGTTTTAAGTGGAGAGTGAGATGTATTTCGGAATGAGAAAAATCTCGGAATGAGATGGAATTTTGACTTTGTATGAAAACTGAATTCGGTCCAGGTACCTAGAATATAGTGCGTTAGGGTGCTCAAATATGTCCTGAAACGAGACGGTTCAAAAAGTGAATATGACGGTTCAAATTGTGTTTGCTCAATTTGAAAATTTGCTCAAATATTTAGCGGTGAAAGAACTTTATTTGAACTTTTTATCAGTCTATGGTTATTAAATTATAGTTCTGCAAATTAAAGTATATTTTGTTTAGGTCATTCATTCTTGAAACATGATTCAAATTAAGAAATCACCATCATAAAAAGGAGAAAAGAATGTAGGTAGATAACATATGTAAGACATTCATTAAGCAGTATTTTAAAATTATTTATCAATTATACAAAAGCAAAATAGTCAGAATTATTTTTCTCACATCAATAAATAGAATCACAATGTTTATAACATGAATTCAGATATAACACCAATTAAGATATTTTTATTAAAATTATGCTCTTTTTGCTAGAATTCTTAGAATATGTGTAAGAAGAAATTCAAGCTCGAGAATTTATTACATTCATATAATGTTAAAGATATATGACCAGCATACATCTCTTAAAATTACTCTATTATCTAAATAGATTATTTATGTTAATTTTATATTTAGTTAAAGATAAATATTTAGATGTAAACTTTTCTTTCATCTAGAGAAGAATTGGCTCTCACTTGATAATTTTAGTCATTTTATCTCTAACTTAAAAAATAAACTATATAATATATAAAGATTTTGGTTGTGTAAAGTCTCTCATCAATAATGTGATGAAATAAGCATGCCAACAAATACTTTTTTGATCATGTATCGTATGAAAATGTAGAATATATCTACCATCGAGAAAACTCGAGTAAATATGCTTACGCAAGGGAAGGTTTCAGTCTGTATCCTTGGTGAAATTAAATGATGCATTTATTTATTATGGGATAATGAAAAATGTAGATATTTTTGCTACCTACATGTATATCTTAGACTTATTGGGATAAATGTTATAGAAATATTTTTTACATTTCCATTTTGACTGTTATAAATATTTCAAATTTTTTTTTTGTGGTTAGAGATTTAATTAAAACATAATATTATTAATTGTAGGAAATTATAAACACATCTTAAAATTTTCTTCACTACATATGAGATAAGACAGTTGTTTGATTCTTAAAAAACAATTTTCAATATAAATTTTAAATTATTTATTCATCTCCAACTCTCCGATTCAAGAATTATTTTTTGTATATGTATATGTATAAGAATTAATTTTTGTAGTGTTTTTTCGGAGTCATGAGTTCCAGATATTATTAAATAAATAAATGTATATTTCTAAGATTTCGGAGAAATCAAAAGATTTCTTTGATATGAAAGGACATAAAAATATTTACGAAGTGACTCTTCTCTATCATGATTATCATTTTCAACTTTTTATATTGATATAATCTACTCAAAACATTACTATTTTTGTAAGAAAAAAATGTTAAAAAGTTAAAGCTCATGAGGTTTCACAATTAATGAAAAGAAATCTAAGATATGAAATAACGACATCCACAAAATACTTATATTTTCATTCAATGTATCCTAGAGTTTTTTCTATTGATTTTGCATTATATTGGCACATTCATACAAGGAATTTTAGCGAAAATACCCATCAAGTTGACTTTTCCTAAAATCAATTCCATCTTAGATAGTTTTTTTAAAGTTGAATCTCTTTTAAGAATAGAACCTAACCGAGAATTTCATCTTTTACTCAATCTAAGTGTCTCAAATTATACAATTTCTGGATTAAGTTTCACATAACTTCGTCTAATTTTACATTAGGAAAATGTTGGGTATCATTCTGGTTTGAGATTGACATCTGTTTTCGTTTGATATCGCTGAGAGTGTTTATTCCTTGCACCTCAAAAGTTTTCCAAGAGTCGTAATTGTACTGCATGTATTGAATTAACTCAGGCATATCTATAAAGCCATCCCATGCATTCATCATATCTTGGATGATAAACTCGATGAAACCAATCTGGCTTTTTGAAATCGAACACGAGGCCCTGAAAATGAGAAATGAATCAAAGATTGTGATAAAACTGGCCATTGATATTATGAACCTCACCTGTCAAACATTGGCATTACAATTGGCATTCCCTTTCTTTTCTCTTCGTCTGTCTGTGTGAAATATTCTTCAGCAATTCTAAAAATAAGTTAGTTTGAGAGGAAACAGATAAATATGATTTAAGCGACATATATTTGTGATAGAATGGAAAGTCATATATCTAAGTAGACATGCTTGTGTTTACTCAAAAAGTATTCCTTTATTAAGTGTAATTCAATAAAAAATCTATATCTAATGAAATTATCTAAAGAAAGAAAGGAAAAATAAATTAAATTACCTTCGAGCCCACTCAACGCAAAATTTCAATGGTCTTGTTGGATTATTTACGTCAGAACATTTTATAAGCATGCGACGAATTAACATTTGATTATCCTCATCATTGGGCACCTAGAAAGTAAAACAACATGTAATGCTATCGCTCTTTTTTACAAATCATTCTCTAAAAGTAATCTTCTTACATCTTTATTTTCCACATCATTGCCGAAAACGCTAACGAATTTAGCCAAGTGTTCGAAATGACGGGTCATTTCTGTTGCCAAACTGAAATTGAATTGAATTATTTTCAATAAACGTCAAGCAATAACATATTTGAAGTATTTTCATACATCATATCAATAATTACAGAACGCGCAAGTTTATACATGTCACGATCTAAATTCTTAAAGATATTTATTTTGTCGTCAGATAAAGTCAGTCGGAAAGTAGTGGCTGCATGATGTGACTCTAACACGCAAACGTCATTGTAAAGAATTGCTAGAGAATTATCAGAATTGCACAAGTATGCAGATGATCTTCCAGGATGGTCAATGTCATGAGCAGCAGATGCAATCAAAGCTGTTGCTTCATCAAGACGATCCATAATTTTTAAGTCTCGATTTGCTAACTGTTGTAAATAACATGCTGTTGCCTACAATAATATTAAGTTCGTTATAAAGGAAATCTAATTGATTCTTGAAATTTAAGCTTGTCTCACTTGCATGACGTCAGCAGCATGAGTACTGTTGTGGTATGTATTTATGCTGTGATAATGTGATTCAACAACAATTAGCCAAGATCTGAATGTAATTTCATCACAATTAAAGGTATTGAACACATCAAATCTTCGAAGCAGTTCCATTCCCAGAAAAACAAGTGGATTCTTATCAGTCAGTTCCTCAAGTCGGAAAATTTCAAAATCCCAATCAAGTGCTGTGGAAAGAAGCTCAGAAACTTGAGGTGGAGTTTTAAACTTAATAGCAGTGTTTCCAGAGCTCGATTGTCGGCTTCCTGATCGTATAATCGATTCATTTGAACTTCGGCGTGATGATACGTTATTTGATGGACCCTGCTGTAATTGGATTAGCATATAAAATAAAAGAGAAATAAAACCTAAATTAAAAGATTATTTACTGTCAATAATGCTCCTATTAAATCAGTTGCCACTGGATCTTCAGGTCGAATCTCTTTAATTTGTGGACTATAAAGTCCTTCACGCTTTAAAAATTCAATAACACGATCCAAAAGTTTTGCTTCGTCATTCGAACAATTTTCTTGAACTTGTGCAAGGATTGATAAAACTTTAGTGATGGGAGCCTCTAATGGCAATGAAGATAATTTAGCTAAACTTGTTCGTCTTAAACCATCTGATGTGATTGATCGAATATCAAAGCTTCCCCTTCGAATAGAATGCAAAGATCCTCTAGGCTCTTTCGCCTGTGGTATTGATGGTAAACCCATCTCATAGCCTCCTATTTGTGTGTGATTTAAAGCTATAATGATGTGAGTTGTAGCTTTACCAAGACATGCAATCGGTGTCGCTCTAACATGGATAATTATTTGATCTTGTGCTTTTCGATTAAATGTTATTACACCATCATATTCTTTAAGTCTATTGGTCTGACTGAGAAGAAGAGAAACATCTGAATTGATGAGATCTTGAAGTGGGCGACCAACAATTTCATCCTTAAAGTCAAAAACATAAAAAAGAAGAAAAATATTCAAAGACATCAGAAGCAATCAAAATTTTCTTACAATTTTATAGCCTAAAATTCGTTCGATTGTTTTGTTAGCGTATTGTATCCTCAAAGCATAGTCTGTGATAATTATTGTATCTTTAACATGATGAAGCGCTGAATAGAGTGCTTGCTGTGAGGCGATGACATTTTGCGGTCGAATAAGTGAATGTTGAATTTGACGTAGCTCAGAACAACAAACAGACACATGTGGAGATTCGATTATGCACTGAATTCGTAGATTATTTAATTGAGATACAAAGTTATTAATGACTTCGAAAACAGTGTGCAGATTTGATAATCTTAAATGCTATTTTTTTTACTTACGCGATTATAGCCAACTTCGAGCATTGACAGCACGGCAGTATCATCCTTTTCGAAAACACTAGAAGAAGTTTATAAAGAAACAAAGTTTTTTACTCGAGCCTTTAGAAATCTAAGCAGAAGCTTAAGATGGCAAGTGATCCGCAACATGAATAAATGCGCCGAAAGCATTAACATAAAATCTGTTTAGATTACCTTTTTCTTACTATAGCAATTATTATCGTGTATTGACTTCCTTTAGAGTTCCGTAGTGACCTATTATAGTACAAATCAAATCATTACCGTAAATTACATATGTTAAAGCACAAAAACAAACCTTCCAAATGATTCCACATCGATATTTTTACACCTGCTGTCAACAATCACAAGATGATAACCACCATTGACTGGATGTTGAAACATTTCCAAAGCAGTTTCTGATGTTTTAGCACGAAAAGATTCGAATCCGAGTCGTTCACACGACCTCGCCATGGCATCAAAAATATGATCATCTTTATAAAATACCAGCAAGACTCTAACAGCTGGATTCGGTGGGATGAGGTTAGGAATTTTTCCATCGTTACATTTCTGCCAGTTTTTCAAGCGTGTTTAATTGTGAATTTATGAAAGAAAAAAACAAAAGATGATTTTTAGCGAGATAGAAAGCATTTCTTTAAGATACATATAAATAGAACATGTAGCCTTTTCATTTGAGTTCAAGAAATATTAACAATAAAGCTACCAATAATTTGAAAATATTAGATTTCCACTTCAAGGATTTTTGTATCGTTAAAAAAAATCTACGTAGGTCACAATTTCTGCTGCATCGAAACCTTAACACAAACCGTAAATATGGGTTCAAATATATAACTTTTCTCATCAAATAAATCCCAATCTGATGATTTTATCGACCTTCGGTTTCGGTTTAATATTCGGTCTGAAGAAAATAATCAATAAAAGAGACAGATGAGAATTAATGAGAATAAAAATCTTGATCGGAAGTCGATGACGGCGAACCTCGTAAACAGAAAATAAAGCATTTTTCAATTTTATTCATCTCATCGTATGTTTCACGAGCTGATTCATTTATGCTGTGTTTAGCCATTACGATAATGCAACTTTTGTTGATATTTTGAATTTGAATTCCGAATGGGATTTTTTAATATTTATTGATAGTTAAATCCTTCTTTACACTTTTTCATAAATAGGTTTTGCCAATAAATTGATATTTCACATTTAAGCTTCGAACAAAAATAAATGACAATATCTACGCTGAAACCGAAAAACTAAGCTGGCAATATTTTATTTGTTGACTGCGATGATAAATCTAAGTATATCAGGTATAGGCGTAAATACTTTTGAAGTGATTCGAGACGTGATGATGCGAGAGCATCAAATAAAATCAATAATATTTCACATTTTCTAAGTGTCTTCACCTTTCGTCTATATTTGCGTTTGAAAAACGTTTTTAAGAAGTTAGAATTGTCCCGAACTCTTCCACCATCATTATGCTTGAGACCGTCTTTGCTTGTGGAACTTTTTGAATTGTTTTTATCTGTTTGTTAGGCGAAAGAAAAAAAAGTCATCGAATTTATGGAGAGAACAGAGAATAAAAAGGGATTATTTTTATACAAAAATCTCCCATTCATATTAAATATCAGATTATGTAGAAGTGCTTTTGTTAAATGTCCTGAGTAAAACTCTCATACCACTGTTAATTTTATCTGTGATTTGTTGATTGGATTCTTCACTAAGTGCCCGTTCGTGAGTGTTAACACGCGGCAATGGATATAAAATGTCAAGATTCTCATTATCGTCCTCTTCGCTAGACATTGCGTCACAGCTAGTTGTCGCAGATACTGAGCGAAGATAAAATCGATTATGACGTCTTAGGATAACATTTGGATCCAATTCAAAAGTGCTATATTCGACATCACAATCATATGAAAGTGTTTTATCTGTGTCGATCGGAGTAGCGTTAGCTGTGGTATTAAACTTTTTATCTTTTGATATGTTTTCGCTTATTGGGCGTTTATCGATTTGAAAAACAGAACTGCGTTGAGAGCTGATTGAAGACTTGCGGAAGCAATTCGATTTGAAGACTTTGAAGCATGAATCAACCATGTTAGTCACAAAAGTTGTTTTATGAATTTTATCAACCTCTTGAAATTTTTAACACTTAATGAACACTTGAATTGACGATTTTTTTATATTTATTTCACAACTGAACAATAAATTTTTTAGTTGCTGTTTCTATTTATACATTTTTCAGTAGATAAATTAAGACTTGTTGGTTACTTATCTGAAGTATCTACGCACTATTATTGTTTTTTTATGTTGGGTTTTTGTTCTTATTAATATTCTTACTATTTAATTTAATGCTTCACTAAACATATCTTTTGAGAAGATGCAGAGAGTAAATTAATTCGTGAAGCGTGAAATCAAAAGCCTTCTACTGAGTACAAGGAAGCTTTAGACAGTACCGGAAGAAACAAGAAATTTTCAGAATTTCTTAACTCTAGGATGCTCTTCTATTCTAATACAATGATCAATTATTGATCTTTTGTAACACAATATGATGATGTAAAGCATCTCGTTAAATGTTCGCTAAGTATTATAAAATTCATGATTACTTTTGCACGAAATGACTCTTTGATAACAACTCAAGCACTTAAGATAAAATTGAAAGAAGGAAACTTAAAAAGAAACTTTTATGACGGTTATAGGCAATTTTTCCTCAAGCTTCACGTTTAGAATTAAAAAATATTAGAACTATTTCTATAACCAAAGCTATAGAAATATGAAACTGTTTCACAAGCATCGACTTTGTAGGTGTTATTCAATCTGCACTGGTAATTTGATAATTCAAAGCATATTTTCAAGTTTTTTCAAATCACAAGATTCAGTCATCCACTTCAAAAGTTCTTGCTTTTTTTCTGATAACTTATATTTACTAAAACACTGCTGTAAACAATTATTTGCGTTACGTCTTTATCCTGCGACTTATACCGCTGAACTGAATTAAATTTCTTGGTTTGACTACGTTAAAGATTATTTCATTATCTTTTACGGAACAACTTACATCAATTGGACATTTGATGGTGTTAAAAATTTTTAATGTGTTTAAAAATTACCTAATACCTAACATTCAAAAACTTGAGCATTGATAATATTTAACACTCAAATCAATTTATTAATTTTTTCGGAGCTTTTTAAATGAATGTAATGAAATTCTATTGGAGATAGAAATTTTATAGAAAAAATTTTGAAGTTTTCCTGTTCTCTTATGAAGATTTTCTTTACTTAAACGTATTAACCATTTTTAAATATTAGATCTCTCATTACTCTATTTTCATAACATATTTATAATGACTTAAGCTTCTTAAAAGCTCTTTAATTAAAATTTTAGAAATTCAGGTTCTCATAAAAACTTATTTTGATATATAATCTCATCAATCATGAAATCAAATCATACTTGACGAAATTAAAGTATGATCGATGATGGTTATATTGATTATAAAGAGCTTCACAATATTCCTTAACATCTTGAACTCATTGATTTGATGAAATCTTATTTGCATAAATATAATGAAGACGAACTACTTTCTACTTAAAAAAATTAAATAACGTCAAAATACGTTTGCGCTAGCGAATTTATTCACCAACGTTATGAATCTTACTGTTAATGAAGAATTACGTTTCATAATTTAATCCTTTCAATAAATTAATTTAAAAATGGAGAATATTTAACTTAGATAAGTATTTTTTCATTCCTTACAATTGTTGTTTCGAAAGTTGGCTCTTCCTCTGGTGTTAGGGCTAATGAAGATTTTCGATGTCCAATTCTGCCACTTGGTGCGCTTGCTTTAAGAAAAAAGATGAAGAAGAAGATACATAAATATGAGTTAACAGAACATTCATAGATGGACAAGGAAATTCCTGGGCTACTCAAACGTTAGTGGTGGAACTTCCTTTGCCCATTGTTGAAAACATTTTATTTAAGATTTAATCTTAAGATGGTAGATAATTGTTCATGATTTATCTATGCTTGTTTACTGCAAAAAATTTTATTATACGACGGAACCTAATCCTGCTCTTAATCGTCGCTTTTTCTAGCGAAAACTTTCTCATTCTACGAAAGTTGTCAGCAAAAAAACTTTTAATCTTCAGGAGATTCGTGACGGAAGAAAATACAACACAGCAACCGCAAAGTTTCAGGATTCAAGCAGAGAATTTATGGGTTTGTTGGTTGCTTTTCTTAAAACTTTTTTTAATAAAAGGACTAAATATCTGTAGACGTTTTTATTTCTTACTTGTTGCATTAATGAAATGAGTACTATAAGAATCAAAGTGAGATGGAAATAAAAATAATCAAAAGTTTTATCTATCTACTTCTTTCCTTAAACTCATTTATGTTAACGGATGTTTATTAATATCTCGGTAGAGAAAAAAGTGTTTTAAATCTTTACTTAACCTTGCCATTTAATATTGGAAGTAATTTAAATGTACATTATTAGAATTAATGTGATATTTTAATGTTCTCTCTCATTACTTCTTTTATCAACAACGAGAATAAATTTTTCATTTTGGTTATTCAATTAATTTAGATCATTGCATGCTTCAACTAAAGAATTATCAAATGCTGATAGTGCTATAAATATTCAAATGCCACGAAAAATAAAGAGAATTGACCCGAGATAGATAATCTACAACCTGTTGAAAATTCTCACAGGTGTAGCATGCGAATAAAACCAAAGTTTAAATTGATTTCTCTTTTCGCTCTAATAATTTTCGAAGCATATGCTACCCAGATTCAATTTAGAAGTTTTCAATTGCAGCTTCACTGTTATATGGATAGATATGTTTTCATATCAATCAATCAGCTGAAATATTCAAACTCCAACAGTCAACTTTCCCTAGCCACAGGATTTTTACATTTATAAATGTTTCTACGTCGGAATAAATAATTATTGAATTTACCTGGATGTTCAAGCTCTCGGCGATTTAATGGAAACAATTTATTCGATGACATTTTTAATCAACCTAAGTTATTCAATTAGTCCTACGACTTTTGCGTTGCTATTTCACTAAGCTTACAATAAAGCATCTATAACATAAAATTGCCATCAACTTTTTGCGCGTTTAAGAGATTAAAGAGAAAAGTCTCATTATTTGAGTACTTTGTATACTTAATTTACTGTAAATATATCTAGTTTATATATTTATTTGATTTCCCTCATTAAAATCGAATAACAATAAAGCAAACCATAAATATTTTGCGTTAGATAAATGTTGTATTACAGAAATGCATTTAATCAAAACTTCTTGCTTGACTGCTTGAGTTGCATTTTTACGACGTTCTCGACACATTACTTTATTTATATGGTTGAAGTTTTAATCAAATAAACAATTGTTAACCTCGACAATTTATTTAAAAGTCAATAAATGTAGTTTTGTTAAAGTGTCATAAGAATTTATGGTTTTACTACGCTATTTACATCATTAACAATAGCTTTTCCTCCATGAGTAGACTGAAAATTTCAATTAGTGACAAATTGAAAGTGGTTGTTAATTTTTGGAAATATTTGATATTTGCTTTGATTTGTGTTATTTGTATACTAAATAAAGAAAATGACCTTAGATATACGCAATATACTCTTTAAGTTTAATAAACGTTAATAGAAAATGTAGGTATATTGAACTGTAAACACCTTTGTGATTATTTAAATTCAAAATTATAGCTTTTTAAAACTTTAGCGAGAAAATCTTGAATTTTCTTTTTTATATTATTTGGTGAAATATCTAAACAAATAAATAAACAATAATAAACGAATAGCCGTTCATTTCAAGATACATATATGAGAAGGCATTGACATATTTACTAATTTATTTTTTTTTCATAAATCTACATAATGATTTTTAATCTATCCTTAAATGCATTAATAGATATTGACAAAATGAAAGAAGGTCTTTTAAGATTGACATTGCAACTAAGATTATTTATCAAAAGAAAACAGATCTACCTAAAAATGTTATTGTTTTAGGTATTATTAAGTAGATAATATCTTAATCTCATCACTTATCATACAAATAACACTTATTATAACGTTAAAAGAATACTAACTAGCCAACTAGCTAAACTTTTATTATTTTCTATCTTTCCGATTCATAACATACTAAATATAAAGAATAATCGGTAAAAAGTGTGACGAAAAGATAAAACGAATTCAGATTTGTTTGTTAATTTTTCCACATACTACTCCCGCTCTGTTTGCGTTTCTTTCATAGGTAGTTTAAGTTTCGGTTACGCTGTATATTTGACACCATTAAGGTCTAGAAAATAAATCTCAGTCATTTTCAACCACAGTCACATGAGCAGCAACGAAACAAAATGTAAACAGAAATGAATATTTCTATAGTGGTAGGGGAGAGAAAATCAGCGCGAAATAATTAGAGTTATCTGGAGTTGCTAAAAAATGTAACTTAAATGATTCGACGGATTCTCACATGTTCTCTAATTTCATGATTATCTACAAATTTGAAAGCCGCTACATTTAATCAAGTCTTTTTTGAGATGAAATTTAAGTTTTTACTCAAGTTGATGACAATTCGAGTAGGTTGATTCTTTTTTCTTTCTTTTTTATGATGACAGCAAAAAATTAAATTATTTATTTCTTGGCACTACACACGATTTTCTTTCATTTTTTTTCAAAAATCATTTGTCAAATTCCGTATAGCTTTTATCATTTCTTACACAAAGAAATTAAATCACGTTTCTCGTCAACCTCACAATATTTCTTTTGTGGCGCATTTAACTTTTATTTTTGAATCAAGTTACAACGAACTTATTCAATTTACGAAAGATAACAGAAACACCAAAATGTAATTAAATAATTTCAGACTTAAAGTAAAAGAAAAAAACAATATTTAAGATTTTAACACCAAATTTAAAATTCCGTCATGAAGCTCTATGGTTGAGCTTCATTCTCTCACTATTCAAAGGTGTATTTTTTTATTTCATTATTATTACAAAAATTTATCTCTTCTCAAACATTTATATGTGTTGCCTTATGAAAAAAAGTCAAGAAAGGTGACGAATAAAAAAAGTAGACAGATATGGCAAATGTGATTTTATTGTATCTTTTTTCGAATATCTAGATATGGTTCAAGTTTTATAAGTTATAGCGTAAACATTTAAATATTTGTTGTCTATCAGACAACACTTCTCCAGTTATAAATACAAATAAATAGCGGAGAAAAATGGAGCGAGAGAGAGGAAGAGGTAAAGTCACTCCAAATCGATATGCATAAAGTTTTAGTCAAAGGCAACAACAACGTACAAAAAAAAATTATTTAATTTATGACGTCGGGCAAAAAATTTATCAAAAAAGAATTGCTTTCACTAGTTATTGCGCTTACTTCCATCTGTTTGTGTTGCCTGTTTTTACCCTACGAACTGAACTGCATGATTACTTTTGTGTGCTATGAATTACGATAAAGCTTTTTATTATTTTTTATATTGTTATGTCGTCATTGCTTTCAATATTTTTGAATTATTTAAATTTCGAATAAAATTATTTGTTCGTACTTTCACTTTGCACAACTTTTAAGATAAATAAATTATTCTATATTGGTGAATAATACTATTGTAAATAATAATAATTGAATACTTAAACAAAATTAAGAAGAAGGTGTCTGAAACATTTTAAAAATTTCAACAATGAATATTTAGATTATCACATTTTATTTTGAATTTATTGAAAATCATTTAAATCCAGCATAAGTATGATAACGATATATTTTTTATTAGGGTTGAACAATATTTACCTACATACAGCACTTTTGTTTTTGATAACGATTGCCCTTGAAAGCTTCTCGTCCCTTAACAATGAAAATCGGTTCTCATCAATTATACTACTCATGTGTAATGTAAAAAATTCCAAACTTGTTGCTATCTAAATTATATCTTATTCGTTTTCGGAAATACGCATTCATCAAATCACTGAATCACGATAAACATAATCTTCAAATATTTCAAGAAAGATTTTCAAATAAGAGACAGAATTTTTTCATTACGTTTGACAACATGTATGTTGATTTTACATTCTCTGAAGAAATGAAAAAAGCTCTTCGAAAATAAATAAATCCATGTTTGAAATATTTTTAGTAGTATTTTCGTTCCTTCACAATGATTTATTTATTTTGTTGAAATGTATATCGGTTTATATTTTTTTCTCAAATGTCTGCTATGTAGTAGAAGTGACATCTTAAAAATTGTGTAACTAGTTCAAAAATCAGTAAATTTTAAGAAATATCCTATTTTTTATTTAATTTATTTATTATGATTCAGTCTTTAAAATTGATGTACCACTTTCTTGTGTAGGAGCTGAAAGTATCTAAATTTCAAATCTTCTTTATGGTGAAGTGAAGGTTCGAATTCGGGCTGACTGACTAAAAGCAAATGGTTTCGATGAGACAAAATAAATCAGAGATTCTCTTGGGAACGTCTCAAAACTCTCTAGGGAAAAATCAGGCGATTTTTTTGTATACTTAATGAAAATACTTCTCCCTAGTAGGGAGTGATGTTTTTTTTTTCATTTTCCTGATTTTTCATAACTCAGGGAATTTGACAAGCTCTAAAAATTATCCCTTCCTACCTAGAAAATGTGATACATCATGAAACCTCTCAAGAAAATCGTAACATTCTTAGAATTCAAGTTTGTTTTAAGATATAAGCATAATAATTTTTGGGATTTTAATGAATAAAAAGGTGATACAAAAAATGCCCAGAATGAAATTTCATAAGAAAGCTACAAGAACATGATTCAAAAAGTTTAGGAAAGAAAATCAAAAAAAACAATGAAAAGACTTATTGTTTCATTATTTATGAAAAGTCGCTTTTTGAAAAAGTTTTTCCTTTAATATTATTTATTAGAATCAAGGAAACGTGATGGTTTATGTACTCAAAAGGTGTTGCTGAAGTAAACTGATAATATAGGATTCCATCAAAAGTTTGTGACTGACGTAAGTGCGATTATAAGCAATGAGACATAGGCTGAGAGCAAAGCTTGTAGCGCGTGCCATCACAAGAGTTCACAAATTATCTCTTTGTCCAGAATAAAAAGATTTACTGAAAATGTCGTGATACTCCAGAAAAAAGCATAGAAAATGTTTAGTCTATTGATAGACCTTTTGAATTTGATGTCTGGCGATAATTTGTTTCAATTAATGTTGAAAGTGAGTAATTGCTATGAATGGGATATGAAGGAAATGAATATTTTCAGTATAGAGTTTTTCAGACAATAGAATGTTCTGTGTGTTCAGCTTATTGCCGATTTACTTGTCATAAAATTTTACTTTTTGTGGCATCATCCAAATACATACAGATATACATTAGATCATTTATTTTGAAGCTTCCAAAAAGGAGAAACAGTCAAACAACTATAGTACATAGACACACATTGGCTCTTATTTTTTTATTGTCCTTTCATAAACAAGATTGAGCAATAAGTTGTGTTAAGCCGAGTGCCTTTTATTGAAAGCACTTCCTTTTGAAAGATGGGACTTGAGATTTCCTCGGAAGAAAATGTGAATTATATTAGGTATAAATATATTACTTAGTAATGGAATTTTTTATAACCTTTTCTTATCAAAAAATGAAGAAGAAAATATGAAAAATCTTGTGTCTACACGAAGAGTAGACTCAACAAATAATAAAAAATTTTCTCAGGTTTAGAAAACAATGCAGAAAGAAATGTAGCAAACCATTCACTTTATAACAGAGAAAGGTTCAGAAAATTTATTTGAATACATTTTTGTTTATTATTTGAAATAAAAGTTTTATTCAAACAATGGTTTTAAAAAGGTAATTTTCAACTTACTTCCAATTGTAGCTCGCCTAATTGTTGATGGAATAATTGTGAATCCATGAGCCATGTGTCCGACCGATACAATCGAATCCTTTTTTATGTAATCCTAGTATGACACAAATAATAACAATAAATAAAAGAAGACAAAACACTTGAGATATTAGCTACAAATAAAAGTTACTAAGAAAATGTATGATAATATGTTTTGAATAGTTTGTATCTTGATTCAATGAGAATGTTTCTTCATAAATAATAAGCGCAATAGAAAAAACACGCTTGTTGAATCAACAAAAACATTGATTTATAATTTCGTTTTTAAAATATTTAAAGATAGATAGAGTGACATTAAACCAAGAGCATCATAAAGGGACATTTATCTCTGTCTGTATTTATTTTAAAGAAATTTTATAAGCTTCTTATAACTCGCTCATATAAATTTATGATTTAAATATCTCCTTAACGGTAAAATAGAAATCAATTGCTTTAAGTAGATGCTTCAAAGTCTTACCTTGTTCATTGCATCCTTTCCAGTAACTGAGGATTGAACCAAAATTTGGTTTGCTAATGCAGTGGACGTGTTCGAATCAATGTTAATGTCATTTTTATTATTAGCACTATTCGTTTCACTATTATTACTACAGTATAATCCGCTATCCTTTCGATTATTGTTATTGGAGAGTGATGAGAGTATTGAGGGCGAACAACCCATCCCGAAACAACATGAAGCCACAATGAACGTTTGTGAAATTTTGAATGCAAATTGAGATAATTTTTCTTGTGGATTTTAGCAGCGCACGGTTTTCATACAAGAATAATTTGGTGGTAATTCAGAAAGTATATCATTATGAACTTTATCCAATGATTTAATGAGTGTTAACATTTAGAAAGCTCAGTTAACAACACATGACTTCATTTCTGTACATTTCATCACTGTGGTTTTCAATTTGTTTATGATACTGAAACGAGATAAATTAGATTAGAATTGAATTTTCGTTAATTTATTTACAGGTTTTCGGAAGAAAAAAATGTGAAAAGGTTTTGTATTTGGAATTTTTGAATTTAGATACATTAAATGAGTGCTCGTTCTTCTCGTCGACAGCTATTAAGCTTAAAGGAAAATATCTGTTGGACTTTTGACCAGAATTTTTTCTAAGGCATTTGGATCATTGAACCATTTGGGATTTGCAGTGATGATGAAAAAGCAGGTAAATTCACAAGTTTTTTCACAAATATTAACTTTATACAAGCACAAAAGATAATACAGTGGACTCTCGATAGTACTATAAGGAAGAGGCGTAATACAATATCGTACTGTCGAGAAAATCATATAATCAAGAGACCACTGTATCTACGAAATTGAACATCTTCACTTTTATTCCTAATATTGAAGAAAAAAAAGAAATTTAGAAAGATTTTTTTTTTTGATTTGGGTTCAACTTCTAAGAGCGCTTTCAAGGGATTAAGCATTGTCAGCTTAATAAAAGTCTTCTTAAAATTTCCAGGTTTCAATACTGTTCAGAAGACGTCAAAATAGACAGTTCTGAGCGTTTCCATTCGAAATATTTTAGGCTTCTGTTTCTGCTAAATTTTTTGTTGAATTTCACTCGTCACTGCTCAATTGAATTTTCAATGAATCTAACGATGGCATTATCATGTTTACTTTTTGTGATATTCAAACACAATTGAATCCATGCCACTGGTTTGTGTTATTTTTAGACTTTCATTATAATATCAATAAGAATGAAAATTAACCTTCGATCTCCTTTTACCATATCAATAATTTTATGCCATGCCTTAAAAGCAACATATTTCAATATCGAAGAGAAAGCTTATGAAATGTTTTGTCCTTGGAGGATCTTATTATTATTTATGGGTTTCTGAAAACAACAAAATATTATTAATTTGTGTTAGGGTTGTTTTCTTAAAAAAAAGGATAATTTACTTTTTGTTGAGCCAAGAAAAGTTTTTAAATTACAAAGATCATCATCATTTTCATCACAATCATCAGCATTTTTGACCCATTTCTTTTCCCGCCTCAATGTGTATTCAAAGTTAGAATAATTTTCGTTTTTGCTCTTTTCTTGCTTCATATTTTATCGATTTTTCTCGCTACTTTTCATCTGAGGGCGGGTGTAACAGTCTTAACTCAATGCAATGTTTACTTTCGTAATGTTTTTCGACTAAAAGTCACTGAATAAATCCTTCTTAGGGTACAGATCTTTTTAATGAAAACGCAAAAGAAAAGTAAGAACTCAAAAAGCTTAAACAGTAAATAAATTTAAACTTCTTATTGCGAGAAGAGAACCAGAATCTTTGAAAAGTTTCCCAAACAAAATCTGCACACAAAACGGTAGGCTCCTAATTGAGACATTCCCCATCTTAATGTTACATGAATTATGTTATCTTTCATTGAAGGAGGGTAGGGAAATGTATTCATTATGTATTTAAATCAACATCAACTTGCAACAAGTCTTAAATTACTTTACTGTAGAAATCGTTTCACCTAGTCACCTGTTGAGCTTTTATCGCTTCATGAGTTTGCCCTTCTGATTTAGCAACTACTTTTTTCTTATGTTTTAATCGATAAGATTAACACAAATTTGCGAGAAAAACATTCAAGTAAGCGTAAGGTTTAATAACCGAGAAATTCGGTTAATTTAAGATTATTACACAATTTCGAACAGCAGTGATAGCTTAATTTTATTTTATTTATCATTCGTTATTATTTTTCAGGAGAAATAAATGAATAAATAGCAGTCTTTTTTATATTATTAATGAAAATAAATCAACATCAGATTACCTACATACATATGTCATAAATTTGCACTATGAATTTGTTTCCATTACTTTAGACGAACAGGTACTTTTTACTATTATTATTATATATGAAATATTAATTTGGACTCACAACAAGATATGTAAACATTTTGATAATTTCAAAGCCTACAGGCAGAATCGAAAAAGTAGTAGTATCTTTGAATCAATCGCTTTTTCATATTTCGAGATGAATACCTTGAACTTCATACATAAATTACACATTCTGAATGCCAGCACAAACGCGTTTAATGCTTGTACTCAAGCAGCACAACAAACAAGGCTGCGTGCAAATCTTTTCCTGCTTATTTGATGTTGATATCTACATATTGAAGTGGAATATTTTCGAAGCCGCAATATTTTTCAGAAAATAAAACTGGTGAACATCTTCATCACCATCTTAGAATGTGTAGATACGTTTAATTTTAGATACTTTCACATTCATATAGCAATGAACGTCATGTAAATTACCGACACAAATATAAAAATTAAATATTTGCATAAGTCAAGGAAAATCTTCCATCGATATCAGAAAAGATGTGAAAGCAAGATATTTATATTGCGATACTAATCCACATAAGATGTTAATGTACAGCATCACTTTAACAAAGAAGAAAAGTTCGTGCTAGGGGGATCCTTTCAACAAACAAAGCGATAAAAAAGTAATTTTATTTTCATACCACTTTGTTCCTTCCTTTCACATTCAACAGTTTGTTTGCAACTATATTAGGTTTTGGTGTTACTTTGCATTAACGAAATCGTATTTCGAAGCATTCAACAAGTGTTTGAAGTTTTACTTCACACAATTCGCCGCAGAAATGGAAAAAATATTGTTAATTTGTCAAACTTTGTGACATTTTTGATGTCCACATATGTAGCAATATTTAAATTATAAAACTGTTCTTTTTATTTATTACTCACTTCTTTTATTCTCTCTCCTTATCTTTTGACCTAATCAGAATCACATTTCACTTAATTCAATCATTACAACAAAAATTAGCAGCTCATTTGTTGATAACACCTACACACGCACGACCGTGAACAATATTTTACTTTAGTATAAATTATTCCGCGCTTGAATCTTTTACGATGAGCGAAATATTTTTCTACATTTTTCGAGTCATAACAAAACTTTTATTTTATTTTTACTCAAATACCTATATTGAATCTTTCAATTTAATTTCCTCCAAAATATTGTATACTTTCAAAGATAAAAATGTAAACTTTTACACTAATCAAATGTCCACAATGATTAGAATCTATCAAATTTCATTGATTGAATAATCATCCATTGAATATTTATTTTCACATTTGTTCTTTGGCGCGTGAGTAATTGCGCAGACTAAATAAATCTTTGGACTATTATTTTTTTAAATCCGAAGTCTGAGATGACTTTTTATACTCTCCAATATATTGTTATCTCACATTTACTATACTTATTGACTAAAGCAGCGAAGTGTACACTCACATAAGGTTCATTCGAGACTGAGCATTGACTACCGTTTTTCCGTGCTGTGTACGATGCAAAAAAAAAACACAAGCTCTTCAGTTGGCTCTCAATTTCAAGCTCAAAATTGAAATTTTACTCAAAACTGAAGAGAGAAAAAAGAGCAAAGCTTTTATGTACATTTGATTTTTATTTTACATTAACATATATCTACATATTATTTTGATTAAAAGAAAAGAAATGGAAAGGATATTTGATATGAGAATTTTCTAATATTATCTGCAGACAGAATGAAGATGAATGACAAGAAGGGTGGCATTTCCTTAATCTCACTTTTGAGAATACTTGTTCTCATTCAAGTTCACATTAATCTTTTTCTGAATACATACATATTGCTGAACTATTCATGGTACAATAAATTTTTCATGATAATAATTATTTGAAATATTTTACAATAATTGTTCTATATAATGCCGAATATAACTTATGAATTTATCAGTAATCTTCAAGCATTTACGAATATTTCTTCAGTTTTAAATAGCTAAGATTAGATGGATGGTAACTGTGTGATTTTTAACAATCATATTGGAAGAAATTTTAAATTTTCAAAAATATGCACATACTTTTAATTAAATTATTTATATTTTCAGTGTTTTCTTAAAGTAGATGAATCGCGATCAATTTATTTTTTTTTCAATTTTCTTATTCTATATATGAAATACGTAGAAGATTTTTTTAACAGCTTTTTTATTTATGAATTGTACCTAAAAAACCGATTGGAAACTTAGAGAAGTCACTGTACTTAAAACAGCCTCTTTGGCCGAACATAGATCGAATGAAAAGTTTCTAATGGAAATATCAAAATATAGAGGCGATAAACACAATATCTAAACATTCCTAGTCTTCAGTGTAAAAAGAAATATAAATAAATAATAGAGATGCCTTCAGAATCAGATAGTGATGGAGAATTAAATGAAAGAGAATCCAACAAGTGGAAAGCTATTATTATACAGAAATATGAAAATTTGTTGAAAAAACCTGATCTCAAAAACGTTTTACAACCGGAAAATGTATCAAGTTAGTAAAGTATTTCGTTTTTTATCAATTAAAACACTTTTTTGTTTTTATATTATAGATGCTTATAAAACACTTGATTTTTGGAGAAACAATAAGGGGAAAATGATGACTCTTGAACTGTATAAAGCATATGAATATGTTATTACACAGTTAGAAAAATGTTATTACAAAGTATGTAAAGACAAATTTTTGAGTAATTCAATAACTTATGCTATTTACTTTTTTAGACAAAAAATTCAAAGAGAAAGTTAGCAGATTGTTTCCCAATTAAAACTGTGGCCGAGATAGATTCTTCCGAAGATGAAGAATATGTGATTAATAATGATCCAATTCCTTGGAGAAAACCAAAACTTATTTTTGCTCCTGAAAATCGGAAACCATCATCACATGAACAGCAACGGCTGCAACGAGATTATACTCGTCAAGAACATCAACATGACAATTATACAGCAGCACTACAGCCAAGCACTTCGAATAATCAAGCACAATCAGTGGTTAACGTCAATAACTATTATTTTCCTATGCATCCAATGATGCCTCCAATGTTTCAAAATTTTCAAAATCAGAATTTCATTGGTCCTATTCAAAACCCCACTCAAGGAGGATTTACCACTCCATCCCAAAATATAAATAATTCTCAAGGATCTTCGCAAAGTTTTGGACGCAATGGACACAGTGGAGCTCCCTCAAACAATTGGCGACCTATGAACCATAATCAAAATCGAAATTTAAAAAATCCCCAGGGATGTTCTTACAATTCTGGACGTAATGGACAAAGTGGAGTTTCCTCAAACAATAGGCGAGCTATGAATAATAATCAACCTCATAGCTCCCGTGATATGCCAAGTTCAGCTTCATCAGCAAATACATCTTCAAGATCAAGAGATCCAAGACTTCCGCACAATCGTCTATCCCAATCAAATTCTGATTCACAAAATTCATTGAATAAAGATCATCGTAAAAGAGAAAAAAAAGCAGAAGAAACATTGAAACGTCCAGATTTTAACAACAATAATAACATAAATCATGAGGATCCAGATAATCAGCAAAAAAGATCTCGCTGGTCTTCAGAACAGAATCGTTATAAACGAATTTCTCATGAAACGAAAACTTTTTTCCAAAATAAAAAAATTAAAATGAATAGTGACAATGGTTTACCGATTTCCACTCAACCCATTTCAAGAAAAGACAATAAAAGTCAAAGTAGAGCCAAAGAAACTCAAAAAGAATCATCGGAAAATTGTGCCAAAGAAACTGTGAAAGGATCATCGGGAAGTCGTGTAAAAACAATCAGTGAAAATAAATGTAATGAATCTCGTGTTGAAAAGATCGGAAGTACGACAGCATCTCAAGTTCTCGCGGAGGTTGGATCAACGGTTTTAATAAATAATCAAGTGTCAACGCAACAACAAAAAGATCAACAAAAACAACAACAGGGTCAACAGGAACAATTAGAAAAGGAAAATCAAAGCAACTCAAATGAATCAAGTAACAAAACTGTTGAAAAAACTGATGACAATGAAGAAAATAACAACAAACAATTTGAAATCGAAATTATAATCAAAACAGAGCCGCCCGATCATGATTCTGACACTGAAAATGAATATGAGGCAAATGAAGATGTCAATACTTTGATCTCAACTTTAAATATGATTCCAGGAACAAACAAGGATTCAGAAGTATTGAAAATAATTAAACAAGAACGCGATGATCCACAAGGCGATATCATCGAAAAAGAAGACGAAAGACTCCAGAGTATTATACGATGTCGAAATATTAATGATCTCATAGGTATGTAATAAATTATACGATCATAATTTGTTTGCATAAAAATAATTTTTTATTTCAATTTAGCTTCTAGATCTATAGGAAGCAATGGATTGTTCGAAGAAATAAAACAAGAAAAGGAGGACAATCAACTGTCGGTTCTTAACTATGAAGCTTCACCATCAAGTCCAAATGATGTCGGCCTTATTACGTTGGAGTCTGACAGTGACGGAGATTCTGAAGAACAGGAAATAATTCCTTATAATCCAACTATATCTCAACCTCCGCCCGGCGAAGAAGACAAAAAAATATTGACATTTTATGTGCCTTAGGTTTATTTGTATTCTACTTACAAAACTAGAAGCTTTAAAAATCATCAAAAATCGAAATTCTTTATAAACAACCAAAGAGAACAAACAAAAATTAAGTTTACAAATTTTTCAATCACTCTTTTAAGAGTTGCTGTAAAAAATGAAAATATCCACCATGAGTCTGAAAAAATTTAATGAACATTAACTGATTAAATATAAGATTTTACATTCCTAATTAAAATAAGATGAATTATAAAAATATGTATATAAAAAATTAAAATAAGAAAGTTTATTTGATTTGGATTTGAAATTCGAAGAAGAAGTTTATGATATCAAAGACGTCTAAGAAAAATATCTTGAAGAACAAAATTACGAACAGTATTGTGCTATGTGTCAGACAAATGAATTAAAATTATATTTTTAATGACTTTCATATAATCACAAAAATGGCAGAACAGAAAATAAAAAAAAATATTCCATTTACATTAAATCCTTATTTTTGATGCACTCAATTTCAAAGTTCATTGAAGAGAACATCAGAAGAATTCATACAATACATTGTATTCAACGGTTTTAATATCCTACTGGTGGTTTTAGATTATATAAATAACAAAACTTTGTTGATGTTTATGTTGTTGTTATTGGAAGTGGATCCTTATTCTGCTTCATGTTGCCAAAACCAGAACGATCTTTATTATGAAGTTTTCATTTCATGTGCATGTTGCATTTTCAATAAAAAAATCTCTTCATCAGATGCATCGAAAGCTTTGGCGACAACTTTTGCAAGCAACTTTTCGAATTTAGACCTAATTTTAGGTCTATCTAAAATTCTTATAATTACCGTTATTTATATAATTTCAGTCAATTTGTTTAACTATACGTGTTTTTTTGCACTTGTGCAAAATACACTCTCCACCTAAAACTCGTCTCCCCAAAGTCTAGTTTCAGGTGGAGAGTGTAATTCTCACGCACGGGAATTTTCTTCACGCACTGAACGTTGCTCGTGAGCGTTTTGTATGAAAATCGCATTGGGCCGCAGGTAATTTATAGAACTTTAAAGCAACACAAATGTTATTGTAAACCATTCAACTGTTCAAGGAAATTATTTAAAAATATAAAAAGCGTTAAAATTTTATGAATTTATGTTTCAATTTCTCAAACTTCAGAAGAATCTTATCTCACAAATTTAAGTACAACAAAGACAAGAAGAGGAACAAGTTTTATTCTTTGGAAAAAAGTAAATGATCTGAAAAACAATAAATAAAAGAAATTTTTTAATCTCTATAGCAATCAATTTTCATTTTATTCTCATTTTTACTTGTTTTTTTTTTCCTTTAAAATTATAATTTTAGACTAGATTTTTATTTTGTTGGTTTGCATGTTGTGTTGTTGTGTATAATAGAAGTTTAACTGCTTGAAATAAAAATTTTATTTAACTATTTTTATTCGCTTTTCACCGTTTGATTAGATATCATCTGAACATATTTTCTTCCACTTCCGATTTCACTCCAAACACAAAAAAAAGAAAAAACTTTCTATGATATCAAGTGGTGTGGCGTCAAAAACATTTCAATTCTCTTAAATTTTATAAATCCGCTTTACAATTAGCAAGAGCTATCTACAAATAATTAATAAAACGTAAAGTCTAACATACATACAAAAATTTAGTAAAATCATCAGTTCAAAGAAGAAAAAGAACAGGCAAAAAAAAGTTTCCTAACAGAAAAATAATTTTCATCCCTTCAGTATGACAATAGCAACAGCTGCACATGATCAAACATTCTTTTTAATTTTGCATTTTATTGCAACACAAATAACAAGAAATGTTCTTTCTTTTCAAAGTTACACAAGATTATTGTTTTTTGGATACATTTTCGATGTTCATACTTCGGTCAGAGATGTTTAATTAATGGCAGGAAAATCACAAGCTTTCTATTTAGCATCTTTCTTTCTCATTTCTTTCTTTTCCATGTTAAAACCCATAATTAATTATTTTCTTCAAGAACAAAAGTGAAAGATTGCGTGGGAGGCAAAAATATGATTGATTTGAATGACAAAAAAAATTACCTTATCATCGACTAATGACTTAACATATTTTTTATCTCGCAGCAATGAAAAGTGTTTATAAGAAAGAAAAAACCTTTTTTTTATGATTATGTGTGTATTCTATAATATGTGACTTCTTATCAATAATCTTTCATGCCTGTTTCCTATAGAATTAGCTACACGTTTCCTTACGAGAATTTCCCAAAGCTCAGCTACCACAGCAATAAATAATTTTTTCTTTTTGTGCTTAGGAAAGTTCTACGGCAGCCTCCATAATCACGAGGCGTTATTTTCCTTTCTTCGTCAGGAAAGTTTTTCCTGCTTCATTCAAACTGCGATGACGATTTTGATACGTCTGGCGTGAGGCTTGTAGGTGAATTGGTCAATGATGGTACTGGAGATAAGCTCGAAGAAAGGCTCGAAGTTAAACTCGATGGCGATGAGCATTCCGACTCTTCGCGGTTATTGTTTGATGCATTTTCACTCTCACAATCGACTTCGTTAATGATTATCATGTTCGATCGTGGCGATGACACCATTTCAACATCTTCTTCGGAACTACCGTCCGATGATCGCATGTTATTGTTGTCATCACTCGACACTTTTAACGTCAGTTTATTTTTATTAAAAAGATTTTTACGATTCCGACAAGGAAGTGTAAGTGGAAAAAGTGGCTGACTCGATGGCTTCGGATGCTCCACGTGGTGAACGAGGAAAGAATGCTGGCTTGGAGGTGATGGTTGAATAACAGGTGCAGGAAGCAACGTGCCTTCAGCAATGAGACTCTGCTCCAACTCATACAATTGACCCATGAAGTTAAGATTTGGTGATATGATTGGTCGAACTTCCTTCACTAGTTGGTAAGCTTGGAAGAGTGAAAAGCATTTATAGCGCATTACGTAAGCGATTGCGATGGTTGCTGATCGTGAAATGCCAGCTTGACAATGTAAAAGCACTGTCGATCCTTTTTGACGTGCTTCTTCTGCAAGAAAACAAAAAAAAAAAAGACAAAACATTAGTAAATATTTAAATTAATTCCATCGTGTAGATTCAAATGATTTACATTCGCAATTATCCATGCTTGAAATTGTCTCATTAAAAACCACTTGCAAGCCCAAGAAGCCAAACAACGACAGACATATCTCAACGACTTTTAAAGGTCGTTTGGTTTTCAACATTTTTTTTATGCGAAACTATTTACACTTTGTTTGTGTTTCATTTGCATAAAATTTATTGTTGCGCTCTCTTTCTTTCCTTTATGCAGCTTTGAAGAATAGAAAGTTCGCTGTGAAACTCAACACAGAAAATGTAATATTTATGTGGAAGTTGTGCCATAAAATCAAAAAAAGCAACGCAAGAATTTTTCTGATTGAGAATGTGAATGTTTTAAAAAATAAAAGATTGTTGTTTGTGAAATTATGGACAAAGCGAGATGAACATGAATAAGTCGTGATGTCAACAGACATTACAGTATTCCATCAACCTGCAGAATCACGCTTCAAAGTTCACGATTCTCGTCACGAACCTTAAGAGATTTTACTTTCCGACAATAGTCAAGTCAAATTGTCTCATCTAAATTACTGAGAAGAAACCTTTGGTTGCTAAAAAAAGTATTTTCGCACGATTTCACTTCATAAGCAGCAGTGTGAAGATAAATATCTTGGATGAATCAATTAGCGAGAAGTCGAGCGATTCCTAGAGAGATTCTTTTGGTATACATTGAAATAGTTCACACATTACGACAGTACTTTTACATCATGTAACAATTATAGAAGCAACGAAATAATAAATGACATTCTGAATCGATTAGTCACAGTACTTAAAAGATTGAAGACCTCGTGTGAACAAGAATGAACACCTTCGAACTTAATGCCGTTGTACTCACATAGTCTACGAAATGAAA
This sequence comes from Clunio marinus, assembly GCA_900005825.1. NCBI lineage: Eukaryota > Metazoa > Arthropoda > Insecta > Diptera > Chironomidae > Clunio > Clunio marinus. The sequence continues at coordinate 447,159 of CVRI01000001.1, forward strand.
CACATAAACAATCAACAACAAAGCACAAGAAACTATCCGAGGTTTCATCATCAGACCAAATGACTCATCGTCTGAGATTCGTTGCTTCAAAGTGTCTTCTTGTTAACTCAGCAAAAAATAGCAATCGTCATTGACGAAGTTCTTTGAGTCGCAAATAAAGAAAAAAGAAACGATTCGAACGTAAAAGCAATTTTATTTTTCTCTCTTTTAATGATCGAATTAACCACGACTCAACACTTTTTTAGCTTTCAATTGTCGTCAACTAATAGCTTAAAGTGTTAATGATATCATCAGTACAATTGAATTTATAAAGACAACACTTAAAAGTTAAAAGTTTATTTTGTCAAATTGCAAAAAATAACAATTCAACCTGAGCTTTTGATATTTTTTAATTTCACTTCTAGACATGACAAAGTATGATTCAATCGTATCTAATGTCAATCTTCCAAAAACCACAGTAATTCAACCGACAAATGGCGAAATGTGAGCTCCTCGATCACACAAACAATTCTTGAAAACTTTAATTAGTAATTCATAGAGAAAAAAAATGTTGACTTAAATTCAACGTAAACCAAAATCAACATGTTCAGCTATAAAATTGTTGTACGACATTTTTTGCCTTAGAATCATTGTTGCATAAATCATCAAGAATAGTTTTTCAGAAACTTATGAAAATTTCCATTTTAAGATGAAATGATAAGTTTGAGAAGAAAAAGTTTTCCAACTAAGACAAAATTAATTTCTGTTCCGAAGAAGTGTAAATATCTTTACTTTCTATTGAAAACATTGATGGAATTTATTTTTACACGTTTGTTTGAATCACATCATTTTGAGTGCCTCGCACCGACTTCTTCAATCAATAAAACAATGTTGGAGAATTTTCATTTTATTTTCGGTAGCGCCGTCACGTTTTTGTCTTTAACATTTGATTCTATTTTTCGGCTACTGGAATTTCATTTTATTCAATTCACATAAATATTTTCTGTACAATTTTTCATTAATCATAAGCTACCAAATTGCTTGCTATTGTCGCCAAAAAGGAAAAAAAGAAACATTTATCGCGATAGGTGACGTAAGGCGTCACGGTTTAGGTTCAGGGTAAAGTAATGCGGCTTATGATTCATCGTTGCAGCGTGCTCATTATTTACATTTTCATGAGTTATATCGCACACCTTTACAAAGAGAAAACTTCGCGCGAGAAACTTTTCTATCGAATAAATTTAATGAATTTCCGTTTACAAGGGTTCTGAAAATAGTTTACGCATGCTCATGAAGTCAGAGGGAATTTTACAGATTTCATAACTTCTTGCAAACAATGAAAATTGCACACAATGAATCAGATACAATTATATTGATAACTTATAATTAAAATTCGCATCGACCGCATTACTCGAAGCGACTAATTATCTGCAATCGATCGGTAAAGCTCTAACATTTAAAATTCATTTTTTTCCATTTTTCAGGTAGATTCAAGCAAATGACTTTAAATGAGTCACTGGGGTTCTTAATGAGCCGATTCGTATTCAGTTGATGTTTCTTTTGTCCTTAGTTACCCCCGGTGGAATTAACTAAATCATAAACAATATTTCCAAGAAGTGTATATACGTAGCAGCATCTGGTGCAGTATGTTGCTGATCTTAAGTGATTAATATCATCAACTTCATAGAGGGTGAACATTGTCGAGTGTCAAGAAAATTAAAGAAAAACATAAAATTGCAAATGTTGTCAGATGATTTTCCTCTCAAAACAGTTTTTGACGAGAAAGATTTCCGATTAAATTCAATTTCGAGTGTGGTTCAACTGTTGAAACTTTTCAGGAAATATTAGAGGGGAAATTGCATTTTCTTTGTTATTTTTCTCTTTCTTTTTTGCATGAAGATAATTGAATTGCGTCAATTTACATTATCTAAATGTACATAAAATTATTTTAAATCAATCAAAGATCTTTCAACTTTCTAGAATGAGTGAAATGTTTTTAACTTTTCAATAAATAAATGTAAATGTATGCCATTTAAGGTGTTAAAAACATCAACCCAGAAGACTTAACAGAAATTATTTGTAATAAAATCACAGAGAATTTAATTTCCTACTGCGTACGTGATGCATTCTTCCCCTTTGGCTTTTTTATCCATTGATGACTAATACTTGAAATAAAAACATTATTTGCATCTGCTTCGGAAGTGAAGCACAGCTGAGGCCATTTCCGATCCATTCAACAACCTTTTTGAACGAACATGTTAGTTACGATCGATTACAATACAAAACAACATCGAAGGACATTTCATTTTTACGGAACAACAATTTTGACAATTTCTTTATGTTTTCGTTAGCTTCAGACCATCAAACTAAGCATAAGCAAAATTTTAAACCTAATGGAGTAGAAAATGAAGTCAGAGAAAGCGTCAAATGCTCATGAAATAAAATAAAAACCGTTCAAACTTTGAAGCTATCAATTGATGTTTTAAAACAGTGATCGTTGTCTTAACTTTCGTTTCATTGCAAAGTGAGTTTGAAGGAAAAAAAATCTCTTGAGACACAATTCACCACAGTCACCAGCAAAAACGGCTGGTTGAAGCACTCAACTACATTCAAAGTCATCGCTCACAACCATACAGCATTCATTCAGAATGACCTTTCAATAAAAGTGACGTCATGTAAAGGCCGCGGCAGTTGTTGTTTCTTTTGCTTCTCTCTCTCGTTTTAACACAAACACACACAAAAACTTTATAAAACAATTTACTGCAAACTGGAATGAATGTGGTTTGACTGGTTTTCTCGATCAATGTACACACGATTTGAAGATATTTCAGCATGTACCACAACACAACACAACACAGTGAACCAGCATTGGGAAGCATAACTCTAAGATTTTGTCGAGAAAAGAAATATCCATTCAAGCATTCAACGAAAACTGGTTTCAATTTCTTGCGGATGAATAATTTCTGCTTGATATTTTTTTCGCTCGCTTAATGGTTTGGAAGATTGTCTTGCCTGTGACTTGAAATCGAGAAATATTATTTTGCCAAATTTTTGATGATCATCATTGAGATTTTTGGGGATTTTAATGAAGTCGCTGGTCTTTGGAAGAGTCGCGGAAATCTTTCAAAGATTATTGGGAATTTTTATGACGAAAACGGCGAGAATAATTTGGAATTGGACTTGTTTGTTTCACTCTGTTGTTTGCACATTTTTAAATGTTTATTACTTACGTGTAAATGTTGCTTTTAATTTCTAAGAACTTTACGTATAATGTGATTAGTTTCGGGAGAAAATTCGTTACACATTTAATTATGGTATTCATTTAATGATTCCTTGAAAATATGACCTGACAAGGAGTAAAAAATTTCCAGACATTTGTTCATTCGTATCTTAATTTCATCTCTAATTTCAATCAACAACAACAACTCTAATTCTAACTTGCTACCTGTCTGGCCATTATGATCACTATGAGTCATAGTCATCAAGCCATATTTTTCAAATCTCATCCTGGTCAACATAAGTAAGAAGAAATTTTTTTTATTGTCGTCTAGATTGACATGAATCACTCGCAAAACATTTTCAAACAAGGATCGGAGCCAATTTGTCGAAAGGAAGTCATCTTCAGTCCCCGATTAATTTTCAACCAAATATTTATTCAGAAACAACATTTTCAAGAGATTAAATTAAACACAAAACATTGTCCTCGTCGCTGATTCATCCGTTCAGAGTAAATAAGGATTTTCAAGTCTACATCCCTCATTTGCTGTTTGTTGAACGGGATCAGATCAAGAGAATGCAGTGAATTTATGATGTTCATGAACATACCAACCAACTTAAAGAACGAACCCCTTTTCTGATTATTTTTGTTTGTTATTTTAAGCTTGTCGTGGGTTTAGTGCACTGGCAAATATGGGTTGATTCATTTATTCAGAGAAAAACTCTGAAAGGGATGTAAACTCTTCTGAAGAATGAAAGATGAGTCATCGGATGGGAAAAAAGAAACAGGGGAGGATATTTAAGGTAACGATTCTTATGCGTTTTACTTTTTTTACGACTTAAACTTTCTCACTCTCCTTCACTTGCAATATATTGCAAGCAACCCCTATTTAGAGATGTGATGCTTCATAAAGGCAAACCCCACGAAACATCATTTAATAGCCATATTTTCTGACTCATATTTTCCCTGGTGATGAGGTCTATCGTTGCTTTAGATCATAAAACAAATTTCTCTTCTTCTGCTAATAATTTCATCATGCGTTGGATGATGATGAGAAATAATTCTATTCTCAAGCATATTTCTGTGTGATGTTTTCATGTGTGGGGGGGGAGTTGAAAAAAGAAAGATGAGAAGTTTCAGAGAATGTGAGTGAATAATTTTCAAAGGCATTCAAACATTCCAACTCCAAATATGAATGCAATGCGTCATGCAGTAAGATTCCCCCGACTAATTTAAGCTACTTTCCATTCACTTTATCGTTAATACGCTTCGTTGCATATTTCACACGAAGTTTAAGATAAGAAATGTCAACATAATGGTTGAAGTTTAAACCTTTATTCATATGCACGATGTAGAAATTCTTTTTTTTTGAGAAGTAAACCTTTATCAGAATCAAATTTCCGTGACGGAAGTTGGTGCTTTGTAAAACAACCAAAAAGCGGTTTTCTTATCAACGGAAAGACGAGCCAAAAAAATAAAAAAAGAGAAAGAAAAAGAATCAACAACGAAATTCTTACTTCATGTTATATGTTTTGTCACGTCAATAAACCAAACGCATTATCGCCATTGTAGATATAATAAATTTTCCTTCATTTTCACATAAAGCCATTGAGTCACGTGTCAGTTGATGACACCAATCGTTTTAAAAGCTCCCCATTTGCCTTCGTCTTTTGTTGATATTTTCATTCTTATTTTTTTTTGTTTTTTGCGTGATTTGCACGAAGTGATGAACGACTTTTTCGTAGCTTGATTGTGTAAATTGACTTTAAAGCTGATTAGCACTATTTCAGCCAAGGTTGATGCAATTCACAAGATTATGTTAGATCGTTCACTTAAAATTATCTTTCTAAATAATTTTCATGGAAAACTTTTGTGTTTTAATAATCTAAACAACATGATGTACATGATGATTCACTACAATCAACATGTCACGATTCACTAGTTTCATGTCAATTCTTATCAGTGCTCTGAATTGGAAACTTTACATTGCTTTTAATGAGTACTTTTTGAAAAACCTTTATGTATCCAATTTGATAACGAATTGAATAAATAAAATCACTCACACACACACACAAGAAGCTTTGCGCAAGGCATATTTAAACTAGAAGAAAAATTGAGATGAGTCATAAAGTGAAGAAAGAATAATGAAACTTTAAGCAGCCGATAAAGCATTTAAAATCGTTATTGACAAAAGCGACGAGTTCGTTTACTGAAAACACTTTAACAACGACGACGATGACGACGATGACAACGTGACATTTAATACCTTCATCTTCTAAGCCAATTATAAACCTTTATCTAAATATCATGTCGAACAGCATGCTTATTCACCCATCAGGCATCTTAAACTGTTTACTTGAACTAATCCTCTCCCCAAATCGCTTGTCCCGGTCCCGGAAAAGAAAAACTATTAAAAGCAATCTCTAAGCTTGCTTCTTAATTGCAACAGATTTATTTTCAGTTTTTTTGTTTTGTTCTTTTCGGGGCCGCATAATTTTTATATGACCCGGTCTGTTTCAACCACATTTAATGGAAGCGAAAAAAAAAGAAACACATTTTACAGGCTGGAAGGGTATGACTCATCAAGTCGTTGGCAAACACAAAAAATAAAAATGAATAGCAAACACCAACAAGTAAACAAACACAAAGAAACGTCTGGAAATAATGTAAATACATGAAGAATTATATTCAATGGAACATTACCGCGCTCTGTAACCTGCGCTGATTTATATTTACGAGAACGGAGGAATAGAAAATTTTCTGATTGATTTTTAACCCGACTTTCTTTCATTTTAAGCATGGAAAATTGAGAGTTGAACAAAGAAAAAGAAACTTTAAACTCACCGATAAACTCAAATGCCTCTTGAAAATATTGTTTGATATTCTGGTGCAGTGTATCATTAGCTGGTATCTGTTTATATTTAACGCCTGGTTTGTTTTGTGTCGTAGAGGGCTGACAGGTGACGTTGAGAACGCAGTTGGCACCGACACTTGATGGATCAATTGCGTCACGACCATTGCCAAGAAGCAGATGAGGGAAAACCGGAGATGCTGGATGTGTCTCAATATCTATAAGAAATTTTAACGATACAACTTGATTAGTTAATGAAATATTTAATTTCTCTTTTTATAGATAACCCTCCCCCTTTCTTCATGTTTCGACGTCTGTAATTGACGTCTTGTCAACGATATTAAACGCACTCACAGTGCGACATTAAATTGAATTCAATTGAACAACAGCACCCACTATGATGGTGGTTCGACAGTGAATTTATATAGAAGTGAGTCATCGCTTTCCCATCAAAAAATTCCCTACATTTTCTATGACCAGTGAAACTTACATTAATCTAATATCAACTGCTTTTTATTGTATTTCGATATCACAAGTGGTGAACCACAATGCGAGGGTGGATGTGATGTTTTAAATAACAATTAAGATTTTAAGTAGAAAGTGTCGCCAATCGTTCTCGAGTTACATGAAAGATCAATCAATAAGTTGAAATGAGTAAGTTATTCACGATTCGACACTGTGTTCTTTTAATAAAAAAGAAGAATTTCATAAGTATTATGGCAATGCGGGCGAATGAGTCAGCTAAAAGCTGAGGGAGATTCCGGGCATCAAATATAATTCGACCCCAAGACTCGATCATTATTTCTATCAACATCAATTAAACAAACAACTTTCTACGCAGTTAAAGTCTTAATTATTTTTAGAATTCGGCACTCGATAAAATTTTGTTTCAGTTATTTTGCTTTGCTACGATGAGAAAAATACCAAATGAACAAACAGAGAAATCTTCTTCTGTTTCTTGCGCAATAAATTCATATGCAACTGCTACGTTCGAGATATTCTGAATCATGACTCATCAACATTTGTTTATTCGCTCATTTAGAATCTCTGATGCAATTGAATGTTTTATAATCGTAATTTTTGTTGCATTTGATTGACGATTTTATTGCTTCATATCAGCTTTAGTGCGCTGTTTATGATTTTAAAGACTATGTAAAGTTGCTTATTGACAAAATACAATGAAATTCATAACACAGCTGCTAAAGTCAATGAATTCTTTGAGAATTCTTCATAAATTTTTTTTTTCTTTGAGTCGAATTTGATATTCCCAAAAATGAAAACAAAACAAAAGCTTTCAAAACAAAATACCGGAAGTTCTCGTCAGAAAACTCCATAACGGAAGTAAATATTATTTCATTGTTTTCCCGTTTATCTTCTTCTTGCTTCGATGATGTGCCCGGAGCTTCCATGATATGTTTGGAAATAGGAAATAAATTTTATTTACCCCACGTCCATGTTGAACGTGAACGATTGTGACAATAAATCGAATTAAACAATCAATTTCCTTGCTCCACTTCCAGAAGTTTTCCTTATCAAACGATTAAGCGTCTGATGAAAACCAGGAAGTCGTTGAAAAAACGACTCAAGATGTTGAATTAATAGCGAGGGAATATGACATTAATAAAAAGTTTTTCATTTCATTTCTCCATCAGACAGACACACCGTCGGTGTTTTCAAATTGTGCCAATTTTTTTTCGCAGATTTTCTCTCACTTACTTGCAGCGTAGAAAATGATTCAAATGATTTAAATTTTCAGCGAATTTATTTGTCACGAGGTGATTTTCCTTCACCGCGATCCCCGTTGCTAAAAATATCGTCCGAAACTGACTTTTCCTTCTTTTTCACTCTCAACCGAAACCAAAACAAAATTAAAAAAAAAATGATTATTTAAAAATAAAAACGAAATTGAAAAAAAAGAGTAAAAAGTGCGCGGGAAGATGAAAAAGTAAGAAAATCTCGTTTTTTTTTTCTTTAAATTTAACTTTCGGGGCAACGAAAACTGAAAAGTGTGAGTTTTCATCAAAGACACTGCTGATGCTTGTTTATGATTCTCTTTCTCTCGCGTGTATACTTAAATAAAACAATTATAAGACGACGATGAGTCATTTTCCTCGAGGTTTATTTACACTCAATCTACAAACACAGCAGTCGAATACTTCAAGTCATTCAGGGACCGCTGCCGCCAAATAAAAATATCTTTGAAATGCTTCGAATGTGCCAACTGGGAAAATTCGTTCTTCGTTTAATTAAATTTACATGCATGTGAAGATATTTTATGCGTAGTTTCGAGGACTCAATTTTGTCTCCGCATACCGCCGATTTATTCTTAGCCGTGTTTGTCGTATTAGTCATCGCTGAGTTCAGAGCACGAGGTGTGATGTTTGAATATTTAACAACGAAACATTATCACATGGGTAGCTGTAGACTTTCTGTCCGTGTTTCCTTCCCTTTCTTCTAATAGATTTTCTTAAAATGGTCATGTGTTCGCATGAATGACAAAGTAATTATAAATCCAAAATATAAAAATACTCAAAGCGCTGACTTCATGGATATGTACAACAAAGTGCCATGAAATGAATGAAGAAGACAAGAAAGAAGAAATTTATTTTTTATTTGAGTGGAAAGTCAAAAGCCAACGCAATGTTTCAAAGATTTTTTAGTTCTGGAGTGATGACAGAAGGAAATGATTATTTTGAACATCCAAAAAAAGAAAGATTTTAAGTAGATCTTGTTCTAAGTTTAGTTATTTGTGAGAAGACAGACGAAATCATTTTATATTCATCAATTTCAAAGAAAATTTATTTACAACTTTATGTGCGATCGGAAAAAAACGCACACACGAAGTGAAGAAACCTGAAGAAGTCTATAAATATAATCAACAATAGGTTAAGAATCTCAGTGGAGGTCACAGCAAAATTGAATAATAATAAAACAAACAACTTATTTGGCTCAATTTAAACTGTTTTGGGCATGTCTTGTCAGATGGAAAATGCGACAAAGAAATAAAATGATTTAAGAAATAGTTTTGTAGCACGCATACAAAGATTTGTATTAAAGTTAGCGATGTAAGAAGTTTTTGCGTGATGACTCACTCAATCGCAAGAGTCAATGGCGTACAAGATAAATGAAACGAGTTGGTGCGAAATGTAATTCAAAGATATATTTGCGGAAGCTTCAAGGATCTTTTCACTTGCGTTGAAGGTCCAATCAATGATCATGTAAAGATCAGTGAATCTCATCTCAATGACTTTATTTGCGACACTTATAAGTTGAAAATTTACTTGAAGCTTTTGGGACGATAAAAATAGATGTTAATACGTGAACGGATTCTTCACTCAACGGTGAGGTGACGGATATTAGGTCAGATGTTAATGAGAAACGCTTTGTGAAGCGACTTTAAAAATTATTTTCTGTTACTTTTCTTTGTGGTCTGCTGGTGAAGCAATTTCTATCGATAAATATTTCTATTTAAATTAAAATGAATGCAAAGTTCAACGTTCAATTCATGTTTTATGTTATTCATGCTTCTTTGTATTGTGAGAGCTTTTAAAATATCCTTGAAACAAAATCATTACCGGACATCTTCGCTTTTAATCTTAACGATTCTCGAAAGCAAAACACGATGACATCATCGAATTGTCATTGTTTGTTTTAAATAATCTTTAATGGACTTTTACGCTTAAGTTGTGGGCTTACAGGATGATTTATTCTTGTTTATATTATTTTTGCATGGATTTTTGTTTTTAGAAATCCGATTTGGTTTTGTCATGGAATTCGACAGAAAGCTTTTTTAATCATGAATGAAATATTTCTAGAAAAGTTATGAAAGACGCGCCCGCCCTACACAACAAATAATTCAACCATATGGCTGGAAAATATTCTAAATTAAATTATTTATGTTGTCGCTATGTAACATTTACGAGCAGTGACTCAAATATTTATAACATTTCATTCATAATGTTTCTTCTTTTTCTTCTTTACGGTGGAGACCAGTGGAATCATCGGCAACAAGTTATTCAGTTACCGAGAAGTTTATGAAATGATCCTAAAACTATTTCCTCTTTCGGAAGTGAATTTTCCTCGATTGAATCATCAAACTTACCATGTGAAACAGCTGGACTAGAGCAACTACGTGTGAGAGGTATCCTTGAGCTGCCTGGCGCTAGCGTCGAATCATCACAATGTCTTTTGTTCATACTGCTGGATGTTGTTGTCGTGCTACTGCCGCAATTTGAGGTGGATGATGCATTGTTGTTGTTATTGTCTATTCAAATAAAATTGTTGAGAAAAATTTAATAGAAATGTTGAAACGTGTTTAAAAATTAATCATTCGAAGTATAAATGATTGGCTTCTGATTTTAAAGTCAATTGCGCAATTAGTTATATTTGATACCAGAAATGAATGTTATAAATTCAAACGAAATCTGAACGTGGTAAATAAATTTATTTGACGCAACAGTTGAGCTGTCTCATCTTTCTCTGAAAACGCAAAAAAAGAAGGCTTGAAAGCTTTGAAACATTTGACAACATTTTTTTTTGTTTGGTTGAGTTTAATTGTTATCTTGAGTCATATTTCTTTTTTTGCGTTGTCGTGATAACCTTTTCATAGGCGCTCTTAGTAAATCGAGGAAAAAAAATTATGAAACAAGTTCTCTCGATAGAGAATATTGATGACGCTATAGCAAAGCTGGAAATCGAATGTAAACGTCATCGCACGTCTGTTTTTTCAATTCCTTTTTCTTAAATATTTTATTACGTTTCTTGCGCAGATAATTCAAAGATGATCATCACATTACGAATAAGATGTGAGTTTGATATAAGCAAAAGAAAAAAATGGGTTGACGTCAAACTTATCAGATATTTAATCACTTATAATGCAGTTGTTTACTTGGGAGATTATAACGATTTGTTAGAGTTGATAAGCACCGGTTGAGAGTTCACACGAGCGCTTAAATTGCGGCCCTTGAAAAGAGTTTAAATGAGTGACACATACTGCACAAGGTTTTTCATACTCATGACAAATAAGCAGCTAAATTGAGACGTCTTATCAATTTATAATCACGCATATTCGAAGTCAAAATTTTGATAGCAAATAATTTAATTATTCTTCAGACGTTTGTGTTGTGATAAGAAAGAAACTGTAAATGTCCAAGTTGACTTCAATTAAGTAGAAAGATATGCAGTTTTATGATGAACTGCTGTTTGATATATTTATCAATGCAATAAAACTTTTGCTCATGAAACTTTGAAGGAAATTTAACATTTGTTTACATTTCATAGGGTTGCAGTCTAAAATAGAAGATTTTACTATGAATTATTTTATTGAATTGCCCTTTAATAAGTAAGAAAGAAAGGAAAACTCGAATAAGTAAAAAAGGAATTAGGTAGATTTCACTCGTGCACCTCAAAGCACGACTTGAAAAGTTTTTCCTTCAAGCAATTGATTGAATTTTCTGTCGCATTCTTTCTTATGGAGTGCCGAGTGAATACCGCTTAGGTAGGCAATCGTTCTCTCTCTTTCACACTCATCCAAAATCTATACATTATGTCTGTGTAACGTATAACAACAACACAACGAGAAACTGCGATGCGATGACTCACGCTCAACACACAGACTAAAAATATAGAAGAAATAAAAAATATTCCGAAACTCTCATTCGGGGTGTACGAGGGAAAAGAAGAAAAATGATCTAAAAAAAATTTGCTAAATTTAACAGCCGATGAGATTCTTTTTATGTAATTATAGTAAATAAATATGAAATTTTTAGTTTCGTCTCGCAGTTTGATTGAAGTTAACGGAGAAAAGTCCGTAAAGCGAGTTTTCTAATTACACGAGCGGAAACGCACACAAACGAATCTCGCCCCAACTTCATGACGTCACGAAAAGTGAATAGAAATAACTTTAAACTTACTGAGTTTGATGGGCATAAAGCGGAGGCCCAAGCAAGGACTTTCACGTTTAATCCTCATTTGCTTGTTGGTGACTTTTGATCTGCTGTGATAATCCAAAATTGTAAAGTTTGTTTGCGCTTTTGTCGAGTAATTTAAAAATGCGCGAAACTTCGGATGATACTTCACTGCACTCTTATGGATAAAGTTTTCATAAATAAAATAGAATACTTTTTTTCGTATTTTGCCTCTTAATTGACTTTTATGGTGTTAGTTAAGCATACAAGATTTGTGTAGCTAAATAATTTTTCCTCTTCTCGTCTCACTTTTTTTTATTGATATCTATTTGGGGTCTTATGTCATAAAATATTTCACTAAAAACTTAAACCAAACTCGTTGTTATTTGTAATCGGCACAAGAAAAATCTTATTTAAAATATTCTTTTTGGCATTGAACTTCTTGCTTGCTTATTAACTAATAATCACTTATTAAAAAACTGTCGGCTGAATAACCTCATCGATATATTTAACAGCCAAAGCAAATTTTTCTTTCAAAATCGAAACAACACAATTTGATGTTAATTCAATTTTTAAAACGTTCAGATAGAGTCAATATTTTTTTCTTTTTTCTCTATTATTATAGGTTGATTTATATTTTCTAAAATAAAAACGAACGACTGTTTTGTTCAACGTCTCACATACGAATGAGCAATCGCGGCATGAGACGCTCCGAATGAAAAGGAAAAAAAACTACAGCAGAGTGACTACGTTTTGAACGGAGAGAAAATGTTTTTTGAGACACATATAGATTATCTGTGTGATCTTTGATGTAAACTTTAAAACAAACTCTAATTGATGAATCATCCTTTTAAGCAATCACTCACTTTTGTTGACAATAATTAAACTCATTCAGGTGATGATATGCGTCGCAAATAAACAAAAACATGTTTTCGCTCCGTGTAGAAACAACATGAACAAATGAGAGAGAAATTTCTTCCATTTGAGAGACAATCAACTCTTGATGTTATGTATTTGATTCTGATGCGATAGTGTTTTATGATACACAGATTCAACTTGTACCTACAATCAATTAAAACATATTTTGAATAAATAAAGTCGAATAAAAACCAATTGATGAAAATCAGCGACGCGGAATTTTAACATTTGATAAATAAAATAAACTTTCCTGATGTTCTCAATATGTTCTCATGCTGAGATCATTAGATCATTAATTCATGTATTTAATCAGCGATTTCTACGGAAACTTTTTTTCCTGATTTGTTTACAAATTTTCAACTTATTATGATATTAAATGAGTCAACGTTCAACGTTCTAAACATTTTTTGATAATTCATCACAAGTTTATGAGTAATTACATATAGAAACTCTTGTGATTAATAATCATCGATGACGAAGCGCTATGCAATTAAATGCAACTTTGAACCTTTGTTTGTTGATATTTTCCTAAATGTGTATTTTGTCAGTTATTTTGTTTGTTGGCGCGTTATCATGTCGCATGCAATGTATGATGAGAATCATGGGTTTGTGTCTTCACTACGATAGATATCTCGTGAGATATAAAATAGAAAATTACATTATCTATGAATGAACATATATATATTTCTATATATCATAAGTATTATTAATGCAAATTTCAAACCTATCCAAAAGTTATTTGTTAATAATTATTAATTCGAAAATATAGTATGGAAAAGTTTGAAAAAGAGTTCTTCAATTATAGTCTGCGCAAGAACAAAGTTTGCCATATCTGCATGGAAAACTGTATAAATAGGATGTCGTTGCATGAAAATGATCAGTCGGTGTGTTGTTATCAAGAGTTAAAGAAGGAAGGAGATGAAAGTGGAAGTTTGAAAGTGAAAGAGAAGTAAAAGAAGAACAATTAAAAAGGAAAAAGGATTGGCTGTGGCATTGTGAGATTATCAAACGAGGGAAAATGATGCTCCCAATGTAAAATATTTCATTTAAAAAAAAAATGATATGTTCATGTTGATTTTTCTTTCATTTTCATCGAAAATGTTATTCTTTCTTTGTGTGAAACTATGGATTAAAAATCATTTTGTCAAATTAATTTATTTTAACCGCTAACATGTTAAATGACTTGAAAGTGAGAGAAAGTTTTTCTAATTGATTTTCTGCAGATGATTCCATTGTTTCTACTGGCGAAATAACAAAAAAAAATTTGATAAAACGGTCATCAATATAATTTGTATCTAAATTAATCTGTCATTAATATGACGAAACTTTTTCAATATAAATTATTTTCTGAGTATTAAAAAACTTGAAATAGTAAAAATATGAACTGATAATTTAATTATTGGTTTTAAATTGTTTATTGAAATATTGGACGTAATTATCATTCAATGTTAAATACTAAATAAAGCAATTCAATGGGTTTGCTTGTAAGGAATTGATCAGAAATTCTATTTTTCAATCAAGATTTTTCAAAGATGTAAATTAAGATCCTTGCATTCATTCGATTTATTATCTAGATATTTAATTTCAAGGTAATTCTCAAACTTTCTCACCGATTCAACGAAATAAATATTATTATGTCAATTGTTCCTAGAAGTCAATTTTGATATTTATGTATAAGAAAAAAGAATCTCTCAAAGCTATTTCAATCAATTTTATTAATGATTCTTTTTGTTTATTTACTTAACTTGATTTTTAATCTATGTATTAAGTATTTTTTGTCAACACATGTGCTTTGTGGTCATTAATACATCTAAAAATAAAAATTTCAAATCATTGTGAAAAACTTTGTCCTCCATGAATCTTGAAAAAAGTCGAAATTGATCAATTAGCGCGTGTAAACTTGTCGTGAAATCACTTTCGTTTGTCCAACCCGGCCTTAGGAATCCGGAAATAATTTTTTTTGTTGTTTGTTGCTGCTCGTTTTTATATTTTTACGGATAGATTTCAGCTTTGGAAAATCAATTAATATTCGCTTTTACTTGTTTGTGTGATGAAGTATAATTCTGTTGTGTTACGCAAATTTAACATTTCTAAATCAAACAACTTTTTTGTGTGAGTTTATTGATGGGAAACATTACGCCGTTAATAGATTTTATGCTACATAGATATGAAGTTGAGGCAGGCAAAGTTTATAATTATAATGTGTAGTGTTTAACCATCATTATGTTGATTTTACTACTATCAAGTCACGATTATTGATGTAGATTAGAAATTATATCGTGAAAATGTTAACAGTGTTAATAAATGTCGTAAATAATATTTAACATTTTATTTTCTTTTTGATTTCTCAACTGCATTTAATAAACGTATTTTTAAGTTTTGACCAGCTGACACTTTTTATGTTCATTCGAATATTAAATCATGAAATAAATGCTGTTGTCAAACATATTATTATCTTTACACAATCTTTTAAACGTTGTTGTTAATCAAATTTACTCTGGAGATAGAGAGTGGAGCTTTAAAGCTTTTCATTACGCTTCCACTTTGTCGCAATTCCGATTTTTATTCATTATTTGAAAAGCACTTGTGGGGAATTAAAATCTATTCCCATTGCAGAAAGAGAAATCTTTCAATTCAAGTGCATTGCTTAACATGTTTTACTGACTTCTGTTGAAGCCTTACTTTTTTAGTATTCTATTTTCTTTTTCTTCAAAATCTGACCCAAGAACCTTCGAATTTGAGGTTTAATGGAAAAAGATTTTGTTACGGTTTTCAAACTCACTCCTCCTACAACCTTTTGATCTTTTCGTTTCTCCGTTAATTAAATATTACAATTCTGTGGTTAAATTCATTGTAAAAACAATTTGTTCTTTTTTATTTGTTCTCAGAGAGTTCACGATGATCGAAAATGAATAGCACCGCCGCATTTTAAATCGACAACCTAAGAACCATCAATAGCGAATTTCATAGTAGAAGGAATAAAAATTAATCGCACAGAACATTTTTTTTGTTATCCTTTTTGGGTGCTAAACTTTAAGCATATTTCCAATTGAATAACAATTTGCAACGCCCAAGAATCTAAAACTACTATTGATGTGGACCCATCAAGAGAAAGATGACAAATGAAAATTCAATTCTCGCTGATTCTACCACCAATTTAACATCACCAGCGAAAGGGAAAATTCAACAAATAAATCATGAAGACGCGGCTGAAGACTCGAATGTAGATGACTTTGGAGTAAATGATGAACTTGAAAAAGAAAAGAATCCACTGAATCCAAATGGTTCGAGCGCTAAGGATAAAGAGCGCGCTTTAATTGTTTCAATAACACAGGGAAGACATCGTGAAACATGGAATCAAAAAGTGGAGTTTTTGTTAGCTGTCATTGGGTTCGCTGTGGATCTTGGCAACGTTTGGAGGTTTCCTTATATTTGTTACCAGAATGGTGGTGGAGCTTTCCTTATTCCATATTGCATTATGTTACTATTGGGTGGACTGGTAACTTAACAATAATTGAGAAAATAATATTAAAACTGATGAAAATGTTTACATTTCAATCAGCCACTCTTTTACATGGAACTTGCTCTCGGCCAATTTCATCGCTGTGGATGTTTAAGCATCTGGAATCGCATATGTCCGGCTTTGAAAGGTGAGAAAAATTCTTCCATTGAATGTGTAATGACCATAGTAATCAATATAAGACGAGATGTGATTTTAGTCATAAAATATTAGATATGTATAGTTTTCTATAAAAAAGTTTTCTGTCATCATCATGATGAATAAAATCGAAGGTTTCAACATGAAAACTGTAAAAGAAAGAAAGAAAAAATCTAGAGCTACATCGAACAACGTAAAAATTGATTTGTCCTATGAAACGTGCTTTATTACCTTCGTATAATGTTTGATGACAGAAAAGTCGTTTTTTTATACACAGTATCATCGTGTTATTTAACACTCAACATTTATTGATTTACGCCAAGAATAAAAAGATGAAAATTTAATGCTCGGAAGCTTTAAAAAATTGTTAAAATTCGACCCAAAATGTCACCAACAATTGTTACATTCTGATGCTGATAATAATCGATGAGAATGGCAAGTTGATGGTCAAAGGCGAGTCGGTAACAATTAAAGATCAAATACGGGTTTGACTGAAGTCTTATATCTGCAATGACCTCATTTCAGCATCATTTTCTTTTACCCTTTCTTAAGGTTTAAAGAATGTACGTCACATTTAATTATTTATATAAATATTTTACATTTGTTCTATATAAAACGTTTAATTTTCCTAGAAATGCTCAATGAATGGAGCTTAAATTTGTTGATGAATAGGGAATTGCAAAATGAATTTATTTGTGTTGATTGCACTTAATGTAATCAGATTTATACACACTCCTTGCTGTTTTCATGCTTCATTTTTTAGTTATGAAAATATTGTGAAATAAAATAATCCTAGCTTCATATACTAAGAAGAACTTTTCAATTCAGGAGATTTAATTATCCATTTCACATGAAACAATCTTGATGATTGATGTGAAAGCCGATGAGAGATTATTGGAGTGAAGAAACTTTCTCATTGTTGGTGACTTTGGGTTTATCATGTTATCTGATATCTAAAATGTCTCATCTCAAGTTATTTCAATTTGAGTATTTAAGCTTAGACCGTAGGAACTTTAGAATGTTACTTACTATCCACTTGATAGATTTAAAAGGAAAAAGTTTTCCTTGTCCACAAGAAGTGCAGATTGAATTTCAGTTTGAAGGAAAACATGCTTAGAAATAAATTGTTTTTCTCAAGACAATAAGTTAATCCTTAAGATATTCACTTCACTGAATAAATAAATAAATAAAAGTCAATGAAAATCCTTTTTTTTCATCTACTTAACCTTCATACAAAAACATAAAAGCTGAAATCAAAAACTGATGTCAGTTGAACAAAATCTCAACTCAACAAGTTGCTTTTCTTCCTGATGCAGTTGAGAACATTTCGTTGCGAAAGTGGAGCATGAAATAGAAACTTAATTATGTGTCAAGTAGAGAAAGGATAAAAGAAAGGAAAAACTTATCGCTCGAAGTGAATAAATATTAAAACGTATCCGTTAAATGTTTATTTACTCTTTTCCTTCGTCTTTTTCAATACATTAAACACTCGACTTTCAGTGTGGTTTATGTTTGTCCATTTCACATGTGTGTTGGCAGCCAATGAATAAATTTATAAATTAGAAGCTGAAAGCTGTGCGATTCTCCTTATACATACAAGCTCGTTAAAATGATAGAAAATTAATGTAATGCATTCGTTATCACCGGCCGTTTGTCGGAAAAAAACCTTTGAAGGATAACTTGCGAGAATTTCGTATCGATTTGTGTTTAAATGCTTCTGTTAGGTGTGGGAGTTTCAGAGCGTTCATAAAATTGTGTTATCTCAATAGGAAGATCTAATGAAATGTTTCTTAATCAATTTTTAAGGCGTTGGAATGGCGATTTGTATCATCGATATCTATATGGGAATGTACTACAATACGTAATTATTTAATAATTTGCTAAAGCTGCAATTAAAACTAATTATCTTAATATCTTTTTAAAGGATTATCGGATGGGCGGTTTATTATTTCTTTGCTTCGTTTAGCTATGAACTGCCATGGGAGAAATGTGGAAATCCATGGAACACAGATTCATGTTTATCTGTCGATACGCCAACAAACTTAACCAATACAACGAGTCCAGCTAGAGAATACTTTGAGTGAGATTAATGTCAATCTTCAGCTACTAATTGGGTGAAACTAATCGCTTTCTTTTAATTAACAGACGCAACGTGCTTGAACAGTATAAATCAGAGGGATTGGAATACATGGGACCGATTAAGCCGACGTTAGCCATTTGCGTGTTTGGAGTTTTCGTTCTTGTATATTTTTCTCTTTGGAAAGGCGTGAAGAGTACTGGAAAAGCTGTTTGGGTTACTGCACTTGCACCATACTTTGTACTAATAGTTCTACTCTTCCGTGGTGTTACTTTACCAGGTGCTGGTAATGGAATTCGTTACTATTTAACACCAGAATGGGAGAAATTGAAAAACACAAAAGTTTGGATTGATGCTGCTAGTCAGATTTTCTTTTCTCTTGGACCTGGCTTTGGGACACTTTTAGCACTTTCAAGTTATAATAAATTTAATAACAATTGTTATCGAGACGCCTTGCTTACAAGTTCCATCAATTGTTTGACAAGCTTTTTAGCTGGTTTTGTTATCTTTTCTGTTTTGGGTTACATGGCGGAAGTTCAAAAAGTGGACATTGATAAAGTGGGATTGGAGGTGAGAAATTGTTCATCTTCTGATAGGATTTATTAAAATTCTTCATTTGTAAACAGGGACCTGGACTTGTCTTCATTGTTTATCCTGAAGCGATATCTCTAATGAGTGGAAGTACTTTCTGGTCAATCATTTTCTTTCTTATGTTAATAACACTTGGTCTTGATTCAACATTTGGTGGACTTGAAGCTATGATCACAGCACTTTGTGATGAATTTCCAAACTTCATTGGGAAACGACGTGAAGTTTTCGTTCTTGTATTGTTGGCGTTCATTTACATCTGCGCTCTTCCAACGATGACTTTTGTGAGTACAGTGACACATTTAATTGAAAGGAAGAAATATTCCATCTCTTTCAATAGTCAATCTCAATTAGTTTGATAGTGTTTCCATTTCACTCATCATTAAATGCAATCAAATAATTCGTGGGCGAATGTTATTCTTCGATTTGATCTTTAGGAAAACAATTCTTTCAAGATAATCTCTTTTGTTATATCATTGCTCGTTTAGTCTGAGCAGTGAATCGAAACATCCTCAAAGATCTCATTGAATTAATCAATGATTCTCCAAACAACGGACGGTAATGTTTTCAAAAAAAAATCCGAGAAATTGCTTCCCATTTATCAGAATGTTTCTTCTTCTTCGTCTTCGTTTAGGTTCTTATCGAATTCCTAAACATTTTCTATTTCTCATTAGACTTACAAATTTAATTTACTCTAAACCAAAAGAAATACGATAGACGACCACAAATGATTGTTGTGTGAAAAAGAGAAATGTGTGAAAGATAAATAAACTTGCAAGCATTAATAAATAAAACATCAGCTTTAGAGGCTGATTCTTCACATGTTACTGAAATGGAAAATGTTTTCCATTATTATCTAGTAAAAGAAAAAGTAAAGACGCTTGAAAAGAAGAAAAAAGTGTTGAGGATTCTTCAAATCATCAAACCGACACAAATGTTTACTTGTACAAGCACTTATGTCATATTTATTCTGTTCCAATTAAAGGGTGGCGTTTATTTGGTCAATTTTTTGAATGTTTACGGTCCAGGTAAGGAATAATAAATAGAAATAAATCGAATACATTTGTAAATTGATTCCTTTAACCATTTTCCCTTTTTATAGGACTTGCAATTTTATTCGTTGTGTTTGTTGAAGCTGCTGGCGTCTTTTGGATCTATGGCGTCGATAACTTCTCAGCTGATATCGAACAAATGTTGGGTGAAAAACCAAATATATTTTGGAGGGTTTGCTGGCGATACATTTCACCAACCTTCCTTTTTGTAAGTTAAATTGAAAATTCTTAAAAAAATTTATTAAATTTGTATATTTGGATAATTTAAGGTAATTTTGATTTTCTCTGTACTTAACAACGAGCATATGCTTGGAGAAGAATATTATTACCCTGATTGGGCCATTCCACTTGGTTGGGTATTAACGGGATCATCTGTGATTTGCATTCCACTTTATATGATCTACAAATTTGATAGGACTCGAGGTAGTTTCAAGAGGGTAAGTTTAATTCTTTTTTATGATAAACGTATACTTTATGACTTTACATACGTTATGACTTTTTCTCAGAAATTGCGAACGATGTTCAAACCGGAGCCACTTGTGCCAACTGCCCTTCCAGGCCAAATCAGCACAATGATAAGCACCGTTTGACAAAATGTTTCATCAAACAGCAGTAAGGATTACATGCTGTAGACCAGCAACAACTACATCTTTTAAAAACTTTTTTAATACTAACGTTCCCGATTCAACATTTAAAAAAATTAAAGAGAAATTACCGGCTATTAATTAATGTTATTTAGCCCCCAATCATCGTGTTCCTATGAAAGTAGAAGATTTAAGTATAAATTTGAATTAATGTTTGAGAGATTTTTAAAGCAAAATCGTTTTGTTATAGAAGAGAAAACTCCTGCTAAGCAGTGGAAATTGAAGTTATAAAATGTTTATCGCGTGGTATTTAGATTCTATAAAAACATATGTTGATTCATGCTTTGTCCTTAAAATAATAAGATGCCATACTGCTGAAATATGAAACAATAATTCTAAAGTCGCTGAAGCATCAGAGATCCCACGTCTCGAATGATTTTTAAAAGGTTAAAATGTATTAGATATATTTTTGTTCTTTAATTTTTAATAATTTGAGATATGAGAACTTTGAGCTCACAGCCATAGCTCAATTTTCTCGCAAATCTTGCATTAAACATTATCCCGCTTGTTGATAAATTGTTATTTCGTTTAAATAAAAACAATTTAAATTTGTTTACCTATTCATAAATAATTTTAAAGGAACTTGCAATTTTTGCACAATTTCACAGCCATAAAATGTGCGCAAAATGCATAATCATGAATGTAAAATTTTGAATTTATTGATTATTAAAATGTTTCGTTCAGGTATATTGGTTTTTTTCTGTTGCGGCTAGGCAGTAATATATGTTGTCGTATTAGTAAAAAATAACTAGCTAGCTATTCATGTTCGCTTTCCAAAAGAAATTTTGTTATGATATGATCTCTTTTATTAATTCCTGTCATGCTGTGGAATAA
This sequence comes from Clunio marinus, assembly GCA_900005825.1. Lineage (NCBI taxonomy): Eukaryota > Metazoa > Arthropoda > Insecta > Diptera > Chironomidae > Clunio > Clunio marinus. The sequence continues at coordinate 468,883 of CVRI01000001.1, forward strand.
TCAATTTCTTACTCATAGTTAAAATATTGTGTCATCGACTATTGGAATTTACATGACAACTGAAGCTCTTAAGAAAATATTAATACATTAACCACGATCAACATGATGATCGTTATGGTCAGCGATTAATGATCGTTTCTCTCCAATGTTTTTGAATGCTTGCTGAATGTTTGCTGATCACTCTCTCTCATTTACGAGTTTCGCACCCACATTGTTTTTAACGGCGCACCCCTTCCGTTCCTTTCAGAAATGCACAGGGTTTTTGTTTATGATGTCTCGAGATAATTGCCTCGTGCCCCGACGGTTCGCGCGGATTTGACCTTCCATACAAAAAACCCATAGGTTTTGATTCCGTGCGAACATTTTTTTCCGTGTGAACATTTCGATGACAGCGCCGCCAATGATTAAAACATTGAAAGTTTTCAATCAGATACTTAAAGAACATTTTACGAGGAAGTATTCTTAATTTCGCTTTTAACCTTGTTCCATTACGACATTAAAGCACGTTTAAATCGTTGAAGTTCTTCTATAAATAACAAATTTTCACATTTCATCGAAGAACAGTAGTGATATATAGGTATACAAATTTAAGGACATCTTCTTACCTCAAAATAAAAGGATCAACAAGTATTCCAATATTCAACACAAAAGCATGCACGAAAGTTTAGAGGAAATTGAAGACGAACGTGGTTATCGTTTTTATCTCAATCCAACAACGAAAGTTAGATACAAGGAAAATCCGTCACTTATCCTTATTATCAAAAATATTAAGACGAACCTCGGTGATGTAAAATATTCTTGTTATAGATCAGCTGTAAAAATAATTCAACTTAAGAAAGCCTTATTTAGTAAGTATTCATTTTACAGTCTTTTAAAATTATCTTTTGTTACAGGCTATTTTCGAAGCATCATCATAATAATATAAAATTAAACATTCCTCTAATATCAGTTTACAAACAATAACACATTACGATTTGTTATGCCGATTACTAAAATAAACATCCGCTTTGTCATTCATTACAGCTTTCTGTATTCCTTTTCGTTGGGCATTCGCGATCATTCATAAACACAAGGCGGGCTCGTCACAGGAAAGTGTTAGTCCATCTCAACTTACAAACATAATTCATGACATTTTCTTTGCGGCTGAAAAAGCTGGACTCTACATTGATTTTAAAAGTTTCAATTTACAAAATGCAGTTTCGATTCTTTCCAACTTGTTTTGGAACGTGTTTGACCAAAAGCGTCAGCAAAATATTTCACTTATGGAGTTGAAACTCTTGACTCTCTTACTTTGTGAATTGTCACCAATGAACACTTATCGTCAGCTAATTGATGATCATTTTGACATAGTCAAAGATCATAACAATTGTATTACTCGATCTCGTTTCGATGAATTCGTTAACATTGTTGGAAAGTTTTTATCGTATCTTGGAGAGCCAATTTATTTCGAACGTAAAACAATCAACGAAATTGTGTGCGAAGCTTTTGTCAATTATCCAGGTATAAATGGAATGTCTCAATTTACATTCACAAATTTATGGACTTCACATGACAGCACAAAATTCTCAAGCTACACAAATCTTTTTTTACTGTTGATTCGGTTTAAGAAATCCGAGCACATTGTCCATCAAACTCAATGTAATGGATGTCATAAGTTTCCGATTGTTGGAATGCGATTTAAGTGTCAGAAGTGCAAGGGATTGTCACTTTGTTTTGGATGTTTCAGTAAAGGATTTGTAAATCAGCGCCATTCACTTGCTCATCGAATGTTGGAGCTCAGTACAAATGAGAAAGAACAAAACAAATTTCTTGCATTTCTATCAAATTTCCTGCAACTCTTTCATCGCAAACCAAACACGACTATCAGTCAAAACCATTCATCAATCTCTTCGGTCTTTGAAAGTGATCAGAAGCATCATGAAAAAAACAACAAATTGATTGAGAATGAACATGTTGAGTTGATGCAAGTTGATGAAGATATGGAAGGTGGAACATATGAAAGACAAGGAAGAAGACGTGGAACGATTCGTTCAGAAGTTTTTAACAATTCCGAGAATGTATTAACAAAACAACGCGAGTTGATGGAAAAATTTTTCGTGATCGTAGAAAATATGAAGAAAGAAGTTGGAAATTATCAGAAAACAACTGAAACGAATGAAAAACTTGTCTCAATTGATCCGGATCTAGGAAAAATCATTGAAAATCAACAAAGTTTCTTAATGGATCAAATTGATCAATTAAAAATCATTCACGAAGCAATGGTTGGTTCATTTGCCTCTTCAATGAACAATAAAACCATAAAGTCAGGGTTTGTATCTCCAACAACTTCATTATTTCTTCCTCATTCATCAACGCCTTATCGTAGCACGAAAGATAATTTAACGGACAGCAATCAAGTACTTTGCAAGTCAAGTAAATGAAAATGATTTTAAATAATTAATATTTCATATTGTTAATTAACAATTCTTTTAAAGTTAATGGCCAAGAGCTCAACAAGTCTTACGTAGCAGATAACGCTGATTATTCAATTGGTGATGTTTCGTCTTGGTTTCAAACTAAAATTGCAAATGGTGTTGCAAAGTCCAAAGACGACAGAAAAAATCTAGCTGATGAAACATTTGAAACAAAAGTTGCAAACTTTCGTAATTTACTGCTGAAAGTTAAGGAAATAATTGATGGTGAGACTAAAACAATTTCTTTTAAAGACTGGTTTGTAATTTTTAGTCTTTAGATTCATACAGTGACAACGTTGAACTGGCAAAAACCACAGCAAATCTCGAGCAAGTCGTTGCTAAAATTATTGACGATGAAGAGAAGAAGAAGCGAAGCGTTCTGCAATGATTTTCCAATTTTCAATTCTCTAATACACTTCCCAAAATTATTTTTATAATGAGACTAATTATGACTTAAGATTTAAAATTAGGAAATTAAGTTAATAAAAATTAAAACACAAAACTTCATTTACGATTTTAACAAATTTTATTTAAATTCTTAAAATTCAAACAAATTTCTTTTATTAAGTTATAGTACAAACTTTGGTTAATTCTCCTTTTTAGTCGAGCAAGGATGATGTTTTTTTTTCTATTTTCTTTTTATTAGCTTTGGTTAACAATAATACTTTGATTCCCTTCAATTTTCTTTTCTTTGTTATAAATAAAATCGATCGTTAATTAAGATTACTTAGAAAGATGTCAAAGAAATTTGAAGACAAATGCGAATTTAAAGAGATGTAAATAAGTGGAATAATTAATGAAGCGGTGGCATAAACCGAGCATAAAAGTCACGAAATCCTATCGTTACCAGTTTTATAAGAAAGAGAAGAATGATTAATAATATCGGAAAAAGTTTAAACAAATGTCATTCGCTGTCGTCGTCAACCATTTGAAGCTCCAGGTTTCCGTAGCTCCACACAAGCGGCTCACCATTAAATTTACTGCGATGTACTAAATCTTTGAACTTGTGCAGTTGTGGATTGTCAATGTAAGCTTCACTTCGATGATCAATTGCTTTAAAATGAAAAATAAAAGTTTAATCTTTACAACATTGAGCCAATGTGATGATATCCAACTTACTTTCAGGAGCTTCATCTGGTTCAAAGCAAGGTGTGGACAGAATTTCAAAGGTACAATTGCAAACATTTCTTCATTATTAAGTGCCTTAAAAATAAATAAAATAATTTTAATGAATTCATTAAATACTTTCAAGCAATTTACTTCTAAATTCTCCTTCAAAAACTCGGTTAATGTTTGTTTATTTTCAGCAGAGTCAGCAGAATTTCCTGACGTTCCTGGCAAATTTGATGACTCAATTCCTGCACTCTTAATTTGTTTACTTTTGTCATTATCGTTATCGCCATCATCTGATGGTGAATTTATTGTCAAAGTTTCCATTTCTTTCACCAAATCAACTTTGTCCATTTTTGTATCGGTCACATCAAAGTCAGGCAACTTTTTATTAAACTTTAAACATTTCCAGAATTTACTTTGAATGTCGATGACATTTTTTAATGTTTCCAAAGCACTTGCATTGATGCCGTCCCATCGTGGTGATACATAAAGCATTGGAAGTGGATCACCAAGAAGTGATTTAGTACAAAGAGTCATTGAATGTGAAATTGAGTTAACATTGTAACCGCCTTCAAGACATAAAATTATTTTTCCATTCGCCAAAGCTGACAACCAATGAGTCAAGTGACCATAAGCTTCAGGTGTGACTTTGCAACCGCCAAGTTGATCTCCAATGCAAGCATCAAATCCTGCTGATACTATAACAAGTTCAGGATCAAACTCATAAGCGATTGGCATTATGATTGATTGGAATGTCAAAATATATTCCATGTCTCCCATTCCTTTCTTGTTCCAAGGAATATTCACATTGAATCCTTTTCCAATACCTTCACCGACTTCAGTGAAGTTAGCATCAGTGCTGTTTGGAAAGAAATTTCCATTGTCATAGCGATGGATTGAGATGTAAAGCACTTTCGGATCGTTTTCGAAAATGTGTTGAGTCCCTTGACCGTGATGAACATCCCAATCAATAATAAGAATTCTTTTCAACCCGTAATTATTGAGTGCATATTGAGTAGCAATTGAAACGTTGTTAAAGATGCAAAAGCCATGAGGTTCATCTGACTCTGCATGATGTCCCGGTGGTCTGACAACACAAACTCCACTTCGTGATTCTCCATTCAAAACATCGTCGACTACCTGAAGAACCGAACCAACAGCTGTAGTCGCACATTCATAAGTCGATGGATGGAAATAAACTGAATTAAATCGTCTTCCAGCTTCATTCAAATCGTCACCAGCAACAATTTCTTTCATGTGTTCAATATGAGATGCAGAATGAACGAGCGAAATTTCTTCTTCGGTTGCAATTCTGGACGCAATTGATTTCATTCGATTCAATAATTTATATTCATCGAATGTTGAAAATATTTTTTTGATTCTTTCTGGTTGTTCGGGATGACCGCTGGAAAACAATATCAATGACATCATTAATGACGTGCTTTTATTATCAAATAATTAAAAGAAAAGATTTCTGTCTTATCAATAAACATTTAGAAGAAGCTCAGATAAGAATCTACTGATATAAGGAAAATTTAATCAATTTCATTTATCAGTTCAATTTGTGAGAGCTTTAAAACTTGCAGCAACAAGTAAAAAAGTATTTTTGGTGAGTGACAAGATTAAAGTTGTCTTACAAAGATAAATATTTATGAATTTAGTTATATTTTAAGCAAAAATGTCGAATTGGCAACATAATCCTAATTGGAATAATCCACCGAATCAATGGAATCCTAATCATCCGAATTGGCCAGGTCATGGCGATCATTTACCGCCACAATTCCCGCCGGGTGATCCTAGAAATCCTCATTATCCGAACTATCCCGGTGATCATTTGCCACCACAATTTCCACCAGGTGATCCAAGAAATCCTCATTATCCCCATTATCCTGGTGATCATTTGCCACCACAATTCCCACCGGGTGATCCCAGAAATCCCCATTACCCTCATGACCCCAATAACCCATGGCCACCTCATCATATTGAAGAAGAAGCAACTCCGTATAAAGCGACAAAAAAATAATTATTTGTCTTCAGAGATCGTTTGTTACGAATAAAAAAGTAAATAAAAATGACTCACTCACCTTTCGTGAATGTTCTCATGTTTCATCATGAGCTCATCGTAGACAAAACAAACACGATTGGTAGGGAAAGTTAAATTTGTGAAGAATTTTAGTTTTTCCAATTTCTCAGCGACTTCTTTCTTAAAAGTTTCACTTTGTATTGGATAACAATTTCTCGTTTCGAATTTTATTGGATTTGATGGTCCGCCAATGAAGCTTTCGTGAGGAACTTTGTGCAGGTTTGGTTGGGGATTTATATTATTGAGCTCTTCAATATTGTAAACGTTTTGAAGACATAAATTTCGCCAATGACTTCGATGAACATAAATGCAGTTCAAAATAGTTTCTTGAATGCTGCAAAAGAGTAAATTTATAAAATTAAATTAAAAGCCTATGAATGCTTTAATCAAACCTGACGGAAGGAACTTCAAGCGGCTGCATTCGTGGACATGGATCACCAAGCAGTGTTTTGAGCGTTAAAGCTGCACCTTCAGCAAGCGATTCTAAACAATATCCACCTTCAAGCACAACAGCCACACGTCCAGATGCCAATGAAAGAAGCGGTGATAAAAGATGAGCATAGCATGCTGGCGTCACTTCCATCTCACCCTTCACATGCAATAAATTTTATAATTGAACATCATATGCAAAATATTTACGTTTTTATTTATGTTAAAGCAGGTGAAAATTCGGATTCAAAAATGATAAGAAATGAAAGCATTTTGTGCATGTGGTTATGAATTTATGAAAAATAAAAAAGCGAATGCGAAGCTGATAGCGAAATTTTCTACCTTTTCATCTCCCAATGCTAAGAGCACAGAAAAGTGCATAAAGGAAAGATAAAATTTTATTTACTAAATTTTTGCTGATATTATGCATATTTTGATATTATTCGATTCAAAGATTTTTTTAAGTATTGAAACGAATAAATGCAAAAATATTACTGAAATAAAAAACACAGCAAAAATTAATGAAAAAAATTTCATCAAACCCGAATCAAAACCACATGACACAATTATCAGATCAGGTTGAAACTGAAAATTTAAATGAAAAAAAAAGATTAGAAAATTGATCCTATAACTTACTTCCATACAGCCCAAAGCTGCATCATAACCAGCAGAGATGAGAATTAATTCTGGCTGAAACTAAACATGAACACGAATTTTTTTACGTTGCACAAAATATCGAATAATTTGAAAAGATAATTGAACAAGATCTTTACTCACCTCTACAGCAATCGGCATTAAAAGTTGTTGAAAAATTGCTAAGTAATCAGCATTTGTCATGCCAACTTTATTTAAAGGTACGTTGATATTTGTTCCTTCTCCACTTTCACTTCCCACATAATCAAAATCCGATTCACGAAGATTAGGCCAAAATGTTCCATGTTCGAAGCGATGAATTGAGAAATAAACAACTCGTGGATCATTGTAAAAAGCTCTTTGCGTTCCTTGACCGTGATGAACATCCCAATCAACGATAAGAATTTTATTGACAGATTTATTATCCAATGCATGTTGAGCAGCGACAGCAACGTTGTTAAAGAAGCAGTATCCATTGAATTCTGCTTTCATAGCATGATGACCTGGAGGGCGTATGATTGCCATTCCATTTTGAACTTTTCCATCTAAAATATTATCAACAAGTTCTATTGTCGAGCCACAAGCGAGAAGGGACAAATTGAAAGTCGTTGGATGAATGTAAATTGCATCATAGTTTGAACTAATTTCTTCCAACAAATCTTCATTGAGACAATTTTTTGTAGACTCGAGGAGATTGTAATGGTCGGTTGTATGAATCGTTAACACTTCACTTTTCGTTGCTAATCTTGGCTTTATTTCTTTACATCTTTCAATTAACTTCATTTCGCGACAACGATTTATAACAGATGTAAAGCGTTCGGGACATTCTGGATACGATTTGTCCCAAAGACAACAATGTAAAGCCATCGATTCATCATAAACTACCCCAGTTTCACTACGAATCGACATCATTGAGCTTAAAGCCTAAAACACAGAAATGAAAATGAATTTCAATTGCGTAATAAAATCTAATCTGGTTCGCTAACATTTCCATAGATATCATTGACTTTATCAGCTGTTGTTTTAACCATTCTCTGTCTACTCTTTTGTTTTGCTTCACTCAATGTTATTTTTCGTTCCGTTCCTTTTGCCATTGCTCTTGTCTTTATTTTCGCTTCTTGAGCATCTTTGCGTGTAATCACAGTTTTCTGCTTTACATATATAACATTAGAAGAAACAATGGAAGCAATGATTTATAAATAACTGTTAATGAATTTATTACTTTTTCAGTGATTTTTATGTTTTTATGAACTTTATTTTAAAATTCTATCAAACGCAATAAAACATGTGTTAATATTTTTGATTGTCAGTAGCCATAACATTCTATATATTTGAAATTTCACAAATTAGGTAGTTCATGTATATCTAAATTATAAATCACTCTCATCCCACATGTTTGAAATTTGGCGCAACTTACCATGGTTGCAATTTAAAATTTGATATTTTATATTGATCAAACTTTTGAAGAATTCAGTTTTTTCTTCAGCGAAACGGTGTTCAAATATTACTTGACTTATTTATGATCACTGTATATGGAAACTTAAAATCCCGTGTGGGTGCTGAATTATTTTTTTTTAAATTTCTTTGTTTCCCACTCGATTACTTAACAATTTTTATTATTATCAATATTTATGCTTTTCTCACACGAACAGTGAGGAAAACTACTTGATGATAATTTTTAAACATCTCTTTTCTAATGCTATTTTACGTGGTATTAGGAAACATTCTTTTTTATTTTGAATGAAAAAATTTGAGATGTCAGAGAGCGAATTGTTTTGATTTAAGCAAGGGGAATTAGTTTGGTTCGTTTTCTCATTTTTTGGATTACGCTGATATATTTTCGGATTACACTGATAATTTTAAATTATAAATAACGGTAGAAAAGCTAATTATATGAATAGATGTAATAAATGCTTGAGTTGTCATAAACCATTTTGCAGTATCATTTTTATTCCCTGGTAATGTCATCAATGGTCAGTTATTCTTTTTATTGATACTAAAATTCACAATAAAATCTAATCATGTCCTAAAAAATTGAAACATTTAAACATCAATTGAAACATCGTTTAAATACTTCGACTTCTTTCAATTTTTTTTCATAATTCCCAAGCGATCCTTACTCTTCTTCATTCTTGTCATGGATTTGAATGTTTAAGGATTATCTACAAGTCAATTTGATAAATTATATTTTTTATCAACACCAACACAGGCAGCAGCAGCATCAACTAGAGCACCAACAGGTTTATTCTTTTCTATGTGTTTTCTTTTAAATAAATATTAATTTGAAGACAGAACAATCTCATCTAATTTTATTTTTGAGGTACAATAGAGAAAGTAGGAAATAACAACTCTATGATAAAGTTTTTATCTACATATTACAAATTCACATACATAGGCGCAGGGTGAAAATCCTTACGCGAAATCTAATGAAAGGCAATTAAAGAAACCAGTTTTTGATGCCAAAATAATTTGAACCACTAAAAAAGTTAGGATCTGTATTCAGAAGAGAAAAAACTAGTTTGTGTCAAGAAATTTACTTCAAGATATTTAAAGAGAGTCGTTGCAACATTCTAAAGTTAGTTGGGTTTTCATCTGCATTGAGTTAGCTTTCAAAAATATTTCAATTTTGTATAAGTTTGAAGAAATAAAAATGTTGAAGTTGATAATTTTTTTTACCCTAATTATTGAAGCCTTTTGTGTTACATCTCAAGAAAATTTAATTTCACAATTGCATGGAAAATTCCCTGAAGAATTTTTGGAACTAATAGGTGATCTGTGGAGAACTTTTAACGAAAGTAAATATTTTATATTTACAATTATTTTACAATGACAAATACTACTCAGCACATTTCTTCCTTACAGTTTCAAAGCAGCAAACATTAAGCGGAAAAAATTCCATTCTTGAAAATAGAGTAAAACGATTAATTGAATCTTCGAAACCATTTTCCTTAACTTCATGAATTTCTTATTCTTCTGAAAATTTGCATAACAGGGATTCTAAATATATGTGGCATGAAGTCATTGACCTGACATACCAACCGATTAGTAGTTTTAAAAACATAAATCATACTTGAGTAAAGTAATGGAACTGAATAAAACTTGCAAAACTATTTGAAATTGTGTTTTCATTTATTGCCCATAAATTCATTTTTCATAAATTTATGTGTATGTAACTCATGGATCTTTAATATCATCTGGCATGGGAATGTTATAAACATTATCTAAAAACCATTTAAATGGTTTGCATTGATTTCTTTTTTTGATTTCAATCCTTTCTGTTACGTTTCCAAATTCTTTGGGAGCATTTTTTGTTGCACGATAGTAGAAACGTTTGTAGTGATCGAGTAAAACTTCAGCAATCCGGTTGGTATTCCATCGATAAGTTTTATCCGAAGCATTCTAAATGAATTTATAAATTTTTTCAGTTGTCAATTATAAATTATTACAAAATCTTACTTTATATTTATGCGCTTTATACATGTGTGCGGTTTGTGAACATGGAACTATTTCAACTCTTCCTCCACAAAGCCACACTTTTAAACTCAATCTGTAAGATTTGTAAATGTACCCTCTGTTCTAGTTCTTTTATTAAAAATTTCACCAAGCTTACTCAACATCTTCTCCACCCCATGTGCCAAAATCGGGATCATGCATTCCAAGCTCTAGAAAGAAATCCTTATAAACAGCACGTGTTGGTCCCATGGCTGGTGCACTTTTCATTGGTTCAAAAGATTCTCTGGAAGTGAATCCTATGATTTTGTTGTAAGGAATCCTAGTGGAAGTAGAAACACAATTTTTGAATCCTTTTCCCTAAATTTATTTTTAATAAAGTACCAACTGAATCCTAAATCCCATTGAACACCACCAATTTCATAAGGAAGGTTGTCATTGAAAGTTGTTTCCATTGTTTCGCTATTTATAGATTTCAGTCTCGGGCCAACAAGCAGTTTTTTGTTATCAACGAAGCGATCCAAAAGCGGTTCAAGCCATCCAGGAGCTACTTCAACATGACAGTCAAGCTTCAAATAATGAAAAACTTAAACACTCAGAAGCAACGCAATTTGTATAAACTTACGCATACGAGGATTGGACCGATGGCATTGATTGCTCCAAGATTGCGAGTATTTGTTATTCCTAATCGCCTGTGAGATCTAATAAGCTTCATCTTTGGAATTTTTTTGACATAATCTTCGAGAGGTTTCTGAAGCCATTCTGAATGTTATGATATTTATCAAACTGATTATTTATTTATGTGTATTTTAATTTACCCTTATCGGACGCATCATCAACTAGCAAAATTTCTACATATAATTCAGGGGGCGTTCGAAGTAAAACTGAATGAACAGTTCTCATCAACAGCATCCAATCTTCATTGTGAAATGGAATCATTATAGAACACCTTGGATGAAGATACAACAATAATAAAAATCACGTCATATTCTGTTCAAAGATTTTACTCACTTGGGGAGATTTTTGTGGTAAACTTTATTCTTGCATATATCACTCCTAAAATCTGGAATGTTTCGATTGAGGCTCACCATGTTTGAAATAAAAGCAGTGAAGCCGTTTGCCTCGAAACTCTCGTTGACAAGCTTTTTGATTTCATCAGATGCAGTTTCTGGAATAATTACTGCTTCACCATTTTCCCCAGGATTTATCAAGCCCAGTTCTTCAATATATTTTCTAGCTTCGTCAGTGATTCCATCATCGAGTTCTAATGAAACATTTTCTTGATGCAACTCATTCTTAAGGTTTTCATATTTTATTGACACGTTAACAATCCCAATTAAAAGAAGAAAAAATATAAAGCACCAGAGAAATTGTTTCCGACGCAATGAACTGCTTTTAAACAAACGTTTGTTAGTGCCACGTAACATTGAAATGAGTAACTTCTCTCTTTTTTGATAGATTTTAATTCTTAATTAATTAATATTAACAGAACCAAACTACTTCGTATAATATTTAATTTTTGAATGAACAATAAAAAGTAGTTAAGTAAATGCATTTGTGATAACGAAATAAAACAGTTGATTTTTATAATGATTTTGAAATATAAGAAGTTGCGCAAAATTTGTAATGCAGTATTTGTATTTGATAGCCATATGAAATAAGCCGATACACTTACCTACTTATTGAATTTTTCATAAATATGTATTTGTATAATATGTTCATAAAATTTTGCAACAGCTTTAAGTAAAGAATAATAATAAAGACTTGATTATTTTGATTGACAACATTATGTCGTTTCACCCAGTATTATTCTATTTTTGGAGTTTTTTCATGAGATTTCTTTCATTTGCCTGCTTTCCTTTGTTAGAAGTTCATTTACATCACTTTAAATTAAAATTTAAATAGTTCTTATACAAGTAATCCAACGTCGTTAATATAATTTTAAGTATTGTAAATTCGTGACAAATAAATTTTCAATACTTATAAAAAGAGTAAGATTTCAAAATTTTCCTACAGTTTACTTAAAAGTTGCAATGAGAATCCCGCGAATATTTATTTTAGTTGCTACATTTGTGGTGCTCAGCAAAACTTTTTCAACTGATGAAGAAGCTTTTGAAAGCTTCAAGAGAGAATTTAAAAAAGTTTATAAAAATGAAGAAGAAGAAATATACAGACGAGAACTTTACTTTAAATGTCGCGAATTAATCAAAGAACATAATGAAAGATATGCCATTGGTTTAGAAACTTTTGTTCTAAAAGAGAATAAATTTTGTGATTTAAACAAAGATGAACTGGCACAATTTTCTACTGGAAATATTACACCACTTTTTGGGAAAGCAACTGGAATAATTAATCCAGGCGATCTTCCCCCAGGACCTCCATCAGTCGATTGGTCAACCTCAACCAATTGTATAACTCGTGTTAAAGATCAAGGATATCATTGTGATAGCTGTTGGGCTTTCTCGGGAATTGCTGCATTAGAAGCTCATTGGTGCATATATAGGAATGAATCTGTTTCATTATCAGAACAGCAATTAATTGATTGCAATAGACATCCAAGATATGGAAACTTTGGATGTGCACGTTTGTGACTTTTGTATCATTAAAAATCTTTTAAGAAATAATTAATGGAATATATTTTGGTTTCAGCTGGTATTCAATCTTCAGGTATGACACAAATCATATATTTTCTTAAAAATATTTATAAGTTTAAATTATCTTTCATAACAAACTAGCATATTATTACATCATGAACAACGGAATTGAAAGCGATGCAACTTATCCTTATGATGAATTAGTAGAACACGAAGATCCATTTCCATGTCGTTATAATGTATCAAGAAAAGTGGCAACAACTACTGGGTACTACAGAATGCGACCTTTTAATGAAGACGTACTTAAAGATGTTATAGCTAATTTAGGACCAGTCAGTGCTGCAATTGGAGGTTCAATAAATTCGTTCTTTTATTATTTCCAAGGAATATATGATGACCCTGAATGCCCTAACAATACAGCACATAGTGTTCTTCTCGTTGGATATGGAACAGAGAATGGAGTTGTGAGTAGTAATGAGAGTCACGTTATTCAATTTTTAATAATTTGAACATGATAGTTAAACTAAAATTTGTCACGGCTATGCATAAAACTTTTAAAATGGTTTCTTTATTTATTTTTTTAATAGGATTATTGGATTTTAAAGAATTCTTGGTCAAGTGAATGGGGTAAATATTTAATGTCTTTCAAGTTTAATTTGTTTCTGGCGTAATGGGAATTTTTCAATATAATCAACAGGTGAAAATGGATATATGAAATTAAGGAGAGGTGTTGACAGATGCGGTATAACAAAGTATTTGATTTTTCCTGATGTTGATTGAACAATTAAAATTTTTCAAATGATATTAAGGAGTAAACTATTTATTGAAAGAAATTTTGAACATTATTCGACTGTCAATGAAATAAAATAAAATAAATTAATCAAAGGAAACCCAAGTTGTTTGAAAATAATCTCGAGTGTAGTCTTTTGAGCAGAGATTATTCAATTCAGGTCCATTTTCAGATCCCAGATCAATTAAGCAATTTAAATTCTCATCGTCATTTGTTATCAACTTCTTAATGTTCACAGCGTTCTTTTGCGATTCAAGGCTTTCCTTGTGTTTCGACTTCCTATTACGAATTTCTTCAAGGAATTTTTCATTTTGATAGATTTGAAAAGCTCGCTCAAAAGTTCTGAAACAAGACAAACGTATAAAGATATTGTCGATCATTCTTTTTAAATATTTATTCTTTTGAAATGAAGAACACAACTCACCTTGCCACGGTCAATGTTACATTGAACGCAATTTTTTTCTTTTGACATTGAAACCCGTGTAGAACTAAATGTTCTTCCTCTCCATCTTTATGTGTAGTATTCCAATCAAATGAACTCTCTTCTTTATCGCTCGTTGAACTCACGAAGGAAAAAATTGTGCCATGTGCTGCATCGATAGAACAGTAAGAAATTTTATAAATTGGAATTTGCAGGATTTGTTCATCTGTTACACAATCAAATGTTTCAATTCCTTTCGGCGATACTTCAACACGTACATCGTTGAGCAACTTTTGACTTTTTGATGTGCTAATTAATGTCTTTATAGCATTTGAAATCATTTGAGTTTTTTTATCGCAACTTGCAATTTTATTGCCTTTTATTTCTTCAACTGGCGCCATGGCGGTTGTTCCAAGATATTTCAAGTTGAAAGTTATTACATCATCAGTGAGTTCTTCATCATTGAAATCAAGCGGACTTTCTACATAATTTCTGGCACTACTCGCCAATGCCATACTATCATTAAGCTCTGTAACATTTATAAAGGCATTTCATTTTAAATTATTACCTTCCAGGTGATTTATTATTAAATCTAGTACCAATATCTATGTCGAGTTGATTAATTAAAAAAGTTGAACTCAATTTAAATGCAAAATATATTTTTTACATTAAAAATTTAGTTGTCGCGACTTTTGATTTTTATAACTGATAATCACTGTGTTTAACTATCAAACGAGACATTAACTTATATTGAAACCAATTTAAGGTAATTAATGCCAACATGCATAATGCAAAGTGTAAGGATAATGTTCAGTGTCAGGTCAAGAAAAAATTCTATAATCAGAGATCGCTTTTAAAATCACTCCAAAAGTTTTCTTAGATAACTTATCTAAAATACGTCTTATTAATTACAGTATCAAATATAATCAATGTATTCGAATAACAAATGTTCAGAAAACGGTAAAGTATAGTCACAAAAATTTTCATTATATCATTAAAATTAACGATTGCAAATGTAATTTAATTTCAATTGATTCCAAAACTTACTTTTATGCTTCGTGTTGTTATTCCACATTGCTTTTAAAAACGACATTGCGATGCTTTTGTCTTTTTAAGTAAATACTTTATTTTATATTATTTCGTCGTTGTACAATTTTATGGCAAAAATTCACTTTCACAGATTTTCTATGCTTTAAAATTTACTTCTTTTGGTAATAAGACAACTTGATCGTTTTTAAAGTTCACGTGAAGATGAAGAAGACAAAAGGTAATGTCTTTGACCGTCAATAAGCTCAAAATTCAAATTGTTATGCTTGACGATCTTATAAATTATACCTCTTAAACTCACGTCTAAACACGTCGAGTGTTTAGTTGATTCTGATTTAATTCAATCATTTCTCATGAAACTGACATGTAGATTCAAGAAACCAACACACTTAAGAAAACTTTTTTCTTTTTAATTTCAACTCTCTATAGACTTAGTAGACGTTGTGCTTCTCCCTATCCTACATTGACGTTCGAGAAGTTTAAGGAAGTGTTCATTGATAGTTGACCCACTTTAAATAAATAGTAGAAGATACAAGTTTGTAATCCCTTTTGATAAGAATGGTCATTAAGCTGATAAGGAATAAATTATATTGATGATCATTATAAAAGAAATCAGAACAAATCTTGAAAGAAACTTGATAACTGTTACATGAACTTGAAACAAATTTTCAGTCATATCTATCACACAATTCCTTTGAATAAACTTGTTTTAAATTACACTGTATATACCTTTTTATGTAATCTTAAGTTTCCTTCAGACCTGTTTATGATTCGTGCTTACATAGCTTTCAAAAGCTGATGCAATAGTTCTCCGTGTTAAGTGATCATTTTTATCGATCTTAATTGTAGAATAATCATACATTAACGATCAACAATGTTTAATGAAGAATGCTGAATAAAAAGGCATGTGTTGATATCCATGTATCGAGCCAAATGTCTCAACGATTACAAGAGTAACACACTATCGCACCACAAAATGACCGACATATGACGACAATTTTTATGAATTGCAAATGCATCCAACAGCAAACTTGATTCATATTCCAACTGATAATTAATCAGAAATTTTATGTATATTTGCTGCTGTCAATACATTTATTAAACTGTCTTGTTTTCAATTTATTCTCAATAAAAATATTTTACGCGTTTGTTTACTAATTCGATTTACGTTTTTGTTGGTTTTTATGGGTAATTATCATTGAATGGACTAACAATCATCAGTTACAGCTGGAATTCTATTTTCAACATAGAAAATTTTATGACAAAATAGCTCAATATAAAATGAAAAAAAATTAACATGGATAACATGATCAATGCAGATACCAAATATATTTGAGAAAAGATCACTTTGTTTTCATTTTTTTGTTTTTAGGAAAAAGTTTATTTTTCTTATTAACAGAAATTAATTCTGAGAAGAAATAATTGTGGAAATTAAGTCGTCTTCACAAAATGATATTTTAGGCGTTTATTTCTGCTTTTGAATTCATGTAGATATTTTAATAAATAAAAAAGCTTTTAAAAGCTCGCAAATTTGGGAAATATTTTAAAAAAGAAGGAAAGAAGTCAGAAGTTAGTGCTTAAGAAATTGTAACAAACTTTGCAATTTTAAACTAGGTACCATTCAGTGCATATTTGTCTACCCTTCCAAATATTTTCTTCGCGCGCGCATTAAATATTCGCTTTTCACAAAAATACAAAATTCATTTGTTCGAATAAAACTAGAAGTTCAAAACATATTTTCATCATGGAATCTTCATCGGATAACACAGATGTTGTTACAATGATTGATTTGCTTAATGACGAAAAAGGTAAGTTCTAATACCTTCAAATTTGTATCAATACTCACGATATTATTTTTATTTCTGTGTTTTTCAATTTTTCTTAGAGCTGTCAGATCAAGCGTATGCTGTATTTGCTGGGAGTGATGAAAAAAATTGTAATGGTTTCAAACAGCGACAAGCACTGTATTCATGTCTTACATGTGCTAGCGACGTAAAAGAAGATTCTTCAAAAGCGATTGGTAATTTTGATTTTTTACTTTTTTATCTTATTTCTTTTAATGTTTAATTATTTAATTAAGGAATTTGCTTGGCATGCTCTCTCAACTGTCATGATAAACATGAGCTTGTGGAATTATATACAAAGCGTAATTTTCATTGTGATTGTGGTATGAAAGATGGAAGTGTAACCTGTCACTTGGATCCTACAAAAACAAAGAATGGAGCACACGGAAACTCAAATAATAAATACAATCAGAATTTCTCAGGCATTTACTGTAAATGTAAAAGACCTTATCCAGATCCAGAAAGCTCTTCTTCTGATGAAATGATACAGTGTGTGATTTGTGAAGATTGGTTTCACTCTCTTCATCTTGAACTTGCAGGACAGATACCACCAGCTGCTGAAAGTTATTCTGAAATGATTTGTGAAGAGTGCATGAAGCAAAACGATTTTCTTTATGACTATTCTGAATTTACAGTAACTGCAACAAATGATCCTTCTTCCGATGCAGATACTAATGCTTCTAAAGAACAAGCAGCAACAAAACCTTCAACTAGCTCGAACACTGAAAAGAAAGAAGATGACGAGAGCTTCGATAAAAGTGTCGTAACTAAGAGAATGAAATTATCAGATGACATTTGTCATCGTCCAAAGAATAAGGAAAATACGAAATCTTCTTTAACCCATGGATCAGCTGCATTTTGGAAAGGACCTTGGCGTGAAAAGCTTTGCAAATGTGAAAAATGTTTGAAAATATATGAATCATTGAATATTTCATTTCTAACTGACATGAGAGATACAACTCACTTTTATGAAGAAAAAGCTAAGGAAAAGGAACAACCAGCAAGTGCTATGTCATCGATGGAAGCTGCTCTAAGTTCCTTGCCTAGAGTACAGCAAATTGATGCTATTTCTTCATACAATAATATGAAAGAGAAACTCTTTGAATTCTTACAAGTAAATATTCTTTTTCTTTAAAGCTTTTAATTTCTTTCAACCTTATATGAATTTCTTTTAGACATTTGTTGTGAACAATCAAATTGTTCAAGAAGAAGACATCCACCGCTTTTTTAGAAATATGACTGAAAGTAAAGATAACCAGCTTCCGGGAACACCTCAGCACTTCTGTCGTTAAAAATGATTTTTCTATGATCATAATTGCGGACTGATAATTAATTAAATGTATGTAAATGCACATTTCGTCATATTTAGACTATAAATGAGTTCATCATCACATATTTCGTTACATTCTCACATTAATTCAGTGTTTTATGTTCTAAGTTTATTTTTATATTAAAAAATCATATTCTCTGTATTAATAAAAAGAAATGAAATAAAAATTATGTTTTAGGCATTAACGGGTTTTAATTATTTAAAATTCAAATTGAAAAGTTTCTTCACTTATCTTCCCCGCGTTAAAAGTCTGAGGGCGAATTCATTATTTTCCATTTGGTTCACTTCGATTTTTGTTGAAATAAATATTAGTGGTAAAACTTGTGATAAATAAAATAAAAACATCTTAGAATTGATTAATAAGAACTATAAAACAATAATATAGATGGTGAGTTTCAAATTATTGGATTTATGTGTGGAAAATTATCAATTGAAAATTATGAAATAACAAAAATGGCCAGACGTACTCTTTTCTCATTGGCGCTCTCTTTTCCTCAATGTCTTATAAGATGAATAAGAATCGAAATGAGTTCAAAGTCAATTTTAGTTTTAAGAATATAGATTGAAAATCAGCGAAGAAAAAAAATCGCTAAATATTCCTGTCTATGTATAATTAATTATTAGACTGTAACAAAACATTTCAACATCTGATCGTCATGAAACAAATGACACGAGCTTGCTTTGAGTATTGATTTCGCAGCATTTTTTTTCTCATAATCGCATCTATGCATTATGCTTTGGTGAATATATAAAGAAATAAGTTATAACTAATTACTCTGTTGCTCAGGAAGTTAAATTTTTATTATTTTTTTGCTTGAATTGTCAGTAAGCGAAAGTCTTGTGTGTATTTTTTTAATCGTCGTGAAGATATAATTTCACTAAAAGTGATAATCATGGAATGTGATAAAACATTGAACTCTAAAATTAATAGTTTTCTAGGTGAAAGAAATAAATGCGATTGTAGCTTCATGACTATAATTTTAGTAACTTTCTTACAATACATTACCGCTGTGGAAGTTGGAGGAAATTTGTGTATATATATTTTATTTATACACAAGCAAGTTTTTATTTTTATGCGTACGATGTGCTTTTTTCAGACAAAGAAAAGGCGCAAAAAATCAAAAGATTGGCTTATGTCTGTTGGTGAATAATTTTAATTTCGTTTATAGCAACTTGTGAGCAAACAATGATGCATGAAAATGTTCACCCGGAAGTGAAACCGCATTTATCCAAAAACAAAAATAATTTTAATTGAGAGATGTTTGATTTATTACTCAGTTTTCTTCTTCTTTTTCTCATAAAAATTTCTATTTAATTCCAGATGTTCTAATATAAATTAAACGAATACACTTCAACATCATCTTCTTCCCTCTTGTGAAACAACAGAATTAAGAAGTAAGTTCAATTATATTTAATTGAATATCAATTTAAATTGAACCGTGAATCTCTTCATGAGAGTTATTCTTTAATTATTATTCGTAATAGACTCGGGAGTTAAAATTTTAAAAACGGCTCATGGTTAAGGTTTCGAGATTAAATTAAATTCTCACTGCGACAAACGTTTATGAACTTGAGGACAAATCTTTTTCTCGTTTCAAGACAAGACAAACTTCCATCTCTCTTTCCTCTTCTTTCTTTACTGTCTCTGTCCGTTAGTTTATTTCTGTTATAAAAATACTTTTATATATCTATATTCAAGTAGTGCAGTTACGTTTCTTTATTTTTCAAAGGGTGTCATGGTCTTGTCAAAATACATAAACCCGTGCCTTTGTTTAATTGGCGCGATATGCTTTGGTGAGCTTTATAGCTACATATCAACAATGATTGCATCGAAGTTGAACGAGAAGCGAATGGATTTTAATCAAAGAAAGGATATTTGCGAAATATTTTTTACTCGTCATGACTTGGATAAAAATTCACAACTTGTACAAAACATTCGTTTTCAACGAGAAAAATTACAACGTTCAACTGAATTCGTGGAAAATTTAATATTGTCATCAAGAAAGTCTATTTATGTCATGATGTACATTCTCACAAATAACATTTTGTCACAGGCTTTGATAAAAGCTCACAATAATGGTATCGAGGTGTTTGTTGTTGTTGACAACTCGATGAGAATTTCAAGTCAAGGCAAACTTTCTTTACTGTCAAAAGTTGGAATTCCTGTGAAGGTTTTTGATATTGATACAATGCACCATAAAATGTGTTTGATCGATGTTCCGAATTATGATGATGATAAGAATAAGAAGAAGAATGACAATAAAATTAGTAAGAAGTTTATGAAGGAAGAGACTATTCAAATCCCTGACAATGGTATCATTATCAATGGTTCAATGAATTGGACAAATGAGGGATTGATGCGTAACCGAGAAAATTTCGCTGTCATTTCAAATGCTGTCGCATGTCAAAGCGCACTCGCAGAATTTCTTATTGTTTGGAAGAATGCAAAGGACTTTGAAGATTAAAAAAGTCACTGAACCTTGACCTTGAAATTAATTAAATTAAATAAAAGAGAAAAAGATTTTCGATAAACATTTAATGTAACCATGGAAGTTCGTTTAAAAATTATAATTTAACTCGTCCATTTCGATTTATAAAAAAAAGAAGAATTCAGAATAAAATTAATTTAAGTTATCTAATGTTTTTTTTTATCTCGTAAATTATCATTTCAGATGAGTGAAGTGGATCCAGAAACACTTTTAGAATGGCTGTCAATGGGGCAAGGCGACGAAAGAGAAATGCAATTAATTGCACTCGAACAACTTTGTATGCTTTTGTTGATGAGTGATAATGTCGATCGATGCTTTGAAAGTTGTCCACCGCGTACTTTCCTTCCAGCACTGTGTAAAATCTTTTTAGATGACATGGCACCGGAGAATGTTTTGGAAGTGACAGCAAGAGCGATAACTTATTATTTGGATGTGTCTGCTGAATGTACGCGTCGAATCATTGCAATTGATGGAGCAATCAAAGCAATCTGCAATCGATTGATAATTGTTGATCTTTCAAATCGAACAAGTCGCGATTTAGCTGAACAATGCATTAAAGTTCTTGAATTGATTTGTTCTCGTGAAGCTGGAGCTGTTTTTGAAGGTGGAGGATTGAATTGCGTACTTTCATACATTCGTGAAAATGGCTCGCAAATTCACAAAGACACGCTTCACTCAGCCATGATTGTTGTGTCGAGATTGTGCAGTAAAGTTGAGCCGCAAGGAGCAAATATTCAAGCTTGTGTCGAAAGTTTAAGTCGACTGCTTCAACATGAAGATGTTCTTGTCGCTGATGGCGCATTAAAATGTTTTGCTTCAGTTGCTGATCGTTACACAAGAAAAGGCGTCGATCCAGCTCCATTAGCTGAATATGGCTTAGTTGATCAACTTATAAGTCGATTGAGTAATGCGGCAGGTTCACAAATTCCAAGCACATCAGGAGGCAACACACAAACACAAAGCAAATTAAGTGTTGGTACATCAACAAATGCACCAGCAAAACAAGCAACAGAATCAAACAAATCTGCTCAATCAATTGCAACAACGATTTCACTTTTATCGACACTTTGTCGTGGTTCACCAAGCATCACTCACGATTTGCTTCGTTCAAAATTGCCCGACGCTATGGAACGAGCTTTAAAAGCTGAAGATGAACGATGCATTTTGGATTGCATGAGATTAGCTGATCTCATTTTATTGCTGCTTTTTGAGGGACGACAAGCTTTAGGACGAATCGGCGGTTCCGGACTTGTTCCAAGAATTCGACGTGCTGATTCAAGTGCTGAAAGAATACATCGTCAACTCATCGATTGTATTCGAAGTAAGGATACGGAAGCTTTAATTGAAGCAATTGAAACTGGTGGAATTGATGTCAATTGTATGGATGATGTTGGACAAACATTATTAAATTGGGCATCTGCTTTTGGTACACTTGAGATGGTTGAGTTTTTATGCGAGAAAGGAGCTGATGTTAATAAAGGTCAACGAAGTTCATCATTACATTATGCTTCATGCTTTGGACGTCCAGGAATTGCAAAAGTTTTACTTAAACATGGAGCGAATCCTGATTTACGTGATGAAGATGGGAAGACTCCTTTGGATAAGGCAAGAGAAAGGCCTGAAGAAGGACATCGTGAAGTTGCTGCTATTCTTCAATCACCTGGTGAATGGATGACTTCAATAACAAGAGATCCAACTGATCCAAATGAAAGTTCCGAGCCACGAGGTGATCCCGTTATGGCGCCCATTTATTTGAAGTTCTTCTTACCAGTCTTTTGTAAAACATTTCAAAGCACAATGTTGCCAAGTGTGAGAAGATCAAGTTTAGGTGAGTTTTTAATAAGTGTTTGTTTTTATGCGTGGGTGGAAATAATAAAATGAATTTCATTCAATTTAGGTTTGATCAAAAAAATGGTCCAATATGTTCAACCTGATGTCTTGGCAAACTTGTGTGCTGAAACGATGGAACCAAATCTCGGAACTTTACTTGTTGAAGTCGTCGCAAGTGTTTTGGACAACGAGGTGAGTTTTTATTTAAAATAAATATGAAAAGCAAAGAAAAAAAAGAATCTTTATTTATTAATAAATCAAATAAGCGCATTAAATGTCTTGGAATTGAGTTTAAATACAAAATAAGTGCAAAAACATCTCATTTTTCATATAAAAATTTTAGTTATGTTTTTAATTAAAATTTATCTTTCGTTGACGACCAAAACTTTTGCAGATTAGCTACAGTTGGCCACCCATCACCTCTTCTCCCCCTAAACTCAATTCAATGTTTGTTAAGAAGCTTGGTTGTAATGGGCCCAAAGGTGCTATTGTCCAAACTTTCAAACAACGCCAATGGCGTTATATAATACCACCAACAACTAACAATAACAATTGGTCTATAAATTCATGCAGTTCGGTAAAGTTTGATAGTTTGACAGAAAGAGAAAAGAAAAGAAAAATACAATTTTTGATTTGACCCTGTTGTTGTTTTTCTTAATCCTTAACAATGTCTAACTGATAACAAAGCAAACAGTGCATGAACTGGCGTTTCTTCCATTCCAGATTTCGATGTTGATTGACTTCGAAGTCTGCTTACGTACTCTTCTCACATAATATTAATCAATAATTAAAGTTAATTAACATTTGAACAATTTCATTTCATTTCTTTCTTTAGCGAATGTGTCATTTGTCTAAATATTTATCCAGCTTGATATTTCATAATCAAATAATAATAAACTCTCCGATGATAAATCATTAAATTATGTTACTGACATTTAAAATTTCGTTCCATCCACTCAAGATAAACATAATTCTTCATTTATTTAATTAGTCACCGTATAAAGCAAAGTAACATCGACCAATTGTTATTATTTGTTGTTTCTATCCAATCCAAAGACATTCCAATTGTTTAGGAATATTAAAAAAGAAAAACTTCCGTTTTATGGATTCAAAGAAACTTCTTTTTAACAATTTTTGTGCGTGATGCTTCTTTTGAATTGTTTTGCTTTTGTTTATTTATTATTTTTATAATGATGACTAACTAAATTTTCATTTTCTCTTTGAGAATTTCTTCTGAAAGATTTTTTTTAATTAAACTATTTTATTTATTTAACAAAAATTTTTCTCTTCTTCGATTAAATATTTAGGATGACGAAGATGGTCATCTTGTTGTTCTGACAATCATTGAGGAATTGATGAGTAAGCGACAAGAAGAGTTCTTGGATCATTTTGCACGTCTTGGTGTGTTCTCGAAAGTTCAAGCATTGATGGGATCAGGAAGTGACACTGAAAGTGATGTGATTAAATCTCAAGATGATGCAACATGTAGTCGAGTTGTGAAAGGTAAATTTAACTTAATCTACTCTCTAACTCAGTAGTAATTATTAAACGGTTACTTAACAGATACTCCAACATCATCAACCTCAACATCAACGACTGAACCTCAAGAAGATGCTAAAGAGATTCTACCTGGAAAAGCTTATCACTGGCATGACTGGAGTATTTGTCGGGGACGTGATTGCCTTTACATCTGGAGCGATTCCGCTGCACTTGAACTTTCTAATGGCAGCAATGGCTGGTTTCGTTTCATTCTCGATGGAAAATTGGCGACAATGTATTCAAGTGGAAGTCCAGAAAATGGCAATGATAGTTCGGGTGAGTTGAATAAATGAGAAAAATTTACTGTTGAGTGATAATTTTTAACTAACATCGACATTTGTTGTATATAAAGGTAAGACACGAACATCAGATGCATTATCAAGTGAAGGTAAGTCATTCTTTGTCTGTTACTATCTTTCTCAAATAAATTTTTATGATTAATATAAATGAATTAAATGAAATATTTAAAAATTACAGAAAATCGTGGAGAATTCTTGGAGAAACTTCAACGAGCACGAGCTGCAGTAAGACAGGGAACAACAAGTCAGCCGATTCTATCAACGCCAGGAAGTTTAAGAATTGTTGTTGGCAATTGGGTGTTGAATAGTCAAAAGGAACAACATCTTCATATAAACAATTCTGAAGGACATCAAGTGACGATTCTTCAGGACGAACTTCCTGGTTTCATCTTTGAAAGCAATCGCGGCACTAAACACACATTTACAGCTGAAACAAATCTTGGACCTGACTTTGCTTCGGGATGGACAAACATCCGAAAGAAAAAGCTTCGATCGAAAGTTGAAGCACAAAAGTTTCAAGTTAAGAACATCGCTCGTGATCTTTACAATCGTTACTTTAAAGCGGCACAAGCAATCCCACGTGGTGTTGTTGCTAAATTATCAAATATTGTGAGAAAGATTGAAGAAGCTTTGGAAGAGCAAATTGATGTAATAACAACGACAAACAGTCGAACATTATGGCAAGAGAAGTTACGTTCAGCATTGACTGATCTTACACAATTGCTCAACAATGATGGCGTCATCAGTGCTTATGAAATGTACAGCTCCGGTCTTGTTCAAGCACTTGTCGCTGTTTTATCAAAGAATTATTGGGAATTGGGTATAAATCGTAATCGAGCGAGTAAATATCAAAAACAGCGCATTGCCATCTTTAAGGAATGCATTTTTATGAGTGGCGATGGTAAAGAGAAAAGCACGGCAAGTATTCTCGTTCAGAAACTTGTTTCAGTATTGGAGAGTATCGAGAAACTTCCAGTTTATCTTTACGATTCTCCAATTGGTGGTTATGGAATTCAAATCTTAACAAAACGTCTTCGATTCCGTTTAGAACGTGCACCTTGTGAAGCGACACTGTTTGATCGCAGTGGACGAACATTAAAGATGGAACCACTCACAACGATTGGACAACTCAATAAATTCCTTTTGAAAATGGTCGCTAAACAATGGTACGACATGGATCGATCAAGCTTTTACTTCTTGAAGAAACTCAAAGAAAACAAACAACCGACGATGTTTAAGCATCAACAAGACTTTGATGAGAATGGAATAATTTACTTCATTGGAAGTAACGGAAAGACCACTGATTGGGTGAATCCTGGACAATATGGTCTCGTCACTGTCACAAGTTCGGAAGGCCGTCAATTACCATATGGAAAGTTGGAAGACATTTTATCACGTGACAGTATCAGTGTTAATTGTCATACGAAAGATAACAAGAAAGCCTGGTTTGCAATTGATTTGGGGATGAATATCACGCCGAATGCTTACACATTGCGACATGCACGAGGCTATGGGCGATCAGCTTTAAGAAATTGGCTTTTTCAGATGTCTAAAGATGGCGTCAATTGGACGACACTTGTTACACATAGTGACGATAAAAATCTGTCAGAACCGGGAAGTACTCACACATGGTCGATTGATTGTAATGACGATGAAAGCTTTCGTCATGTGAGAATCCAACAGAATGGACGAAATGCTTCGGGACAAACACATTATTTGAGCATATCTGGATTTGAAATTTATGGTAAAGTTGTGGCAGTTTGTGATGATATGCAGCGAACAGTTGCGAAAGAAAATGAAGCAAAATTACGTCGAGAACGTCGCTTGATTCGTTCACAACTTAAGATGATTGCACAAGGTGCGAGAGTTGTTCGTGGACCTGATTGGCGTTGGGATGATCAAGATGGAAATCCACCTTGTGAAGGCGTCGTTACTGGCGACATTCACAATGGATGGATTGATGTGAAATGGGATCATGGCTTGAGAAATTCATATCGAATGGGAACGGAAGGAAAATATGATTTGAAACTTGCAAACAGCGACAATTTACCAAACTTTGATCTTTCATCAGCAACTTCATCATCTTCAACAAAGAAATCAACAACTGGAAGTAGTTTAAACAATCGAAAGTCAAGCTCAACTCCAAGCTTACCAGAAGCAACTGACAGTTGTGGCGCATCAATCAAAACATCTGTCGCATCAACTGATCAAGCAGCGTCAGTTGATAATCTTAGATGGAACCAAGTGGAAAATATATCAGAAATTGTAACATCGTCAGATTCACAAACATCAGCTGATGTTGTGTCACATGTTTCACATTCTCTTCATCTTCCTGACTTATCAACCATCAACTCATCAAGCTTCTCACTTTCTGATCTCGCAACAATTACCGAGAATCTTACATTGAGTACTGAAGTCGAGAAAGAAGGCACACAGCAACAACCGTCGCTACCATTGCAACAATCACATGAGATTGGTGAAGCATCAACAAGTGAATGCGAAGATAAAGCTTCAAATATTAATGAAGCTAATAATAAATTGAATTTAAGTCAATCATCGAATAGCAGCATCAGCAAAACACTTCTTAACACAAAACTTGAAATGTTGGATAAAATTGACATGTTGAGGAACAACACGAATAGCCTTTTATCATCAGGCATTCTTTCTCAATCAAATCTTTTATCTTCAGTTAAACTTTCATTACCGAAGAATCAACAGCAGCAACAGAGTGATGGTCAATCATCTAATAATAACAACAATAATAACAATAACATTAAAAACAACATAAATCCAGATGATCATGATTCAAGATTTAAGAAAGCTTTCAATGAATTTGAGAAATATCTTCAAATACAATCAAATGATGATGGAGCATCATCAACATCGTCATCATCAACAACAGCAACGTCAACAACATGCAACATAAGTAAGAATAATCAATCGTTTAACATTAAAAATATCGCGACAAATTTAACTGATACTTTAATGGAAATTGCAGATCAAAATTCTGTTCCAGTTGTAACAGAAGCATCATCGACAGGAAGTTGTGTTGCAGCAGCAGCAGCAGCAGCAGCAGGAAGTGAAACATCAGCAGCAACAAGTTTACTTGAAAGTATGGCTTTGATGACAAGACGACGTGATTCATCAAACAATAATAACAACAATAATAATAACAATTCAATGACAGGAATTGCTGGTGGAAGTATGAATAATGCTGGAGAGTCAACAAATAATAGTTTGAGTGGAAATTATTTCCCAAGAGGCAGCAACTCAGTGACAAGTTTAGTAAAGCTTGCATTATCAAGTAACTTCCATCCAGGTTTATTAAGTACAGCTCAAAATAATTCCAGCAATACAACTTTGATGACATCTTCAAATAATCCACCGACATCTGGTGGCGGCGTTAATCCATCATTAACAATGAGCTTAACATCAACATCAAGTGACAGTGAACAAGTTTCACTTGAAGACTTCCTCGAATCATGTCGTCCACCAACACTTTTAGGTGAATCTGATGATTTCGATGATTTAGAAGATGAAACAGTTGACGATGAAAATGAAGATGAATACGAAGAAGTTGGAAATACTTTGTTACAAGTTATGGTGTCACGCAATCTTCTCTCGTTTATGGATGAAGAAACATTAGAGAATCGTTTAGTTGCTGGCAAACGTAAGTCATGGGATGATGAATATGTTTTGAAGCGAACATTTTCAGCTTTAATTCCTGCTTTTGATCCTCGTCCCGGACGTACAAATGTTAATCAAACAAGTGATATTGAAGTACCAGCACCGGGAAGTGGTGGCACGTCATGGCAAAAGCAACAAGCAGCAGCACAGCAATCTGCTGTTGTTCAACCTTCATTGCATCTTGTGTTACGTGGACCAAACATAACAGGCGTCAATGACGTTGAAATACCTCTAACAAATCGTGATTGGACAATTTTCCGTGCTGTTCAAGAACTCATTCAAATGACGAATATGATGAAGCAAGATAAGATGAAGAAGATTTGGGAGCCGACTTATACATTAATTTATCGTGAAGCAACGAATAAAGATGAAATAAGTGGTGGTGTTGATGATGGACGTAACACTCCCGTCATTTCGGTTGCAACAAGAAGTGCTGGCTCAACATTATCACCAAGTTCACCACTTCCAACGCCCATCACAACACCGACAACGACGACAACCACAACTACGACAAATAATAACAACATGCAATGTTCAGTTGATGACGTTCTTCAACTTCTCGCTCAAATTAATTCAATTGACAGTTCAGTTGTGATGAAAACAAAGAGAATTGAAGATCAACAACGAACAGTTTCAACACAGCAAGAACTTTACATGAGCAAGAAGATAACAAATAAATTGCTTCAACAAATTCAAGATCCATTGGTGTTGTCGAGCAACAGTTTACCGTCATGGTGTGAAGATTACAATCAAAGCTGTCCATTCTTATTTCCATTTGAAACACGTCAAGTTTATTTCAATTGTACTGCTTTTGGTGCATCACGCAGCATTGTTTGGCTTCAATCACAAAAAGATGTGACATTGGAACGACAGAGAACGCCTGGTTTAAGTCCAAGACATGCCGATCAACATGAGTTTCGTGTTGGTCGTTTGAAGCATGAACGCGTGAAAGTTCCGCGATCAAATGAACTTTTATCATGGGCTATGGAAGTGATGAAGATTCATTGCAATCGCAAGTCAGTATTAGAGATTGAATTTCAGAATGAAGAAGGAACAGGTTTGGGTCCAACATTGGAATTTTATGCTTTAGTTGCAAATGAGTTGCAACGTTCTGATCTTAAAATGTGGTTGTGTGAAGATCACGATGTCATTGCTGAAGAAATCGATGACATATCAGGAGCGGAATTGTTGAAGCCAATTGGATATTATGTTCGCCGTTCATCTGGATTATTTCCAGCTCCTCTACCTCAGGATTCTGACGTTTGTGATAAAGTTGCTGAATATTTCTGGTTCTTGGGAGTTTTTCTCGCGAAAGTTCTCCAAGATGGTCGCCTGGTTGATTTACCTCTCAGTAACAGTTTTCTTCAACTTTTATGTCACAACAAGTCACTTTCTAAAGCTCGTGTGCCCATCATCACATTAAAGCCAATCGAAGATCCAATGACGTCAAGTATCATGTCAGAGGAAAGTGATATGGCAGTGGATGCTTATTTAAGACTTTTGAATGAATATCAGAATGAGAAAGCTTGGTATGAAGGTGTCATGAATCAAGATAATCTTCACGAAATCGATCCAATTCGCGCTCAATTTATTCAGGAACTTATGGAGCTTGTTCAACAAAAACAAACAATCGAACAGAATGACAATTTATCAGCAGCAGAAAAGTTGGAGAGAATTTCTCAACTTCGATTGAATGTTAAATCTGGCGGTGGTCAAGTTGCACTTGAAGATCTTGCTTTAACATTCACATATTTGCCAAGCTCCAAAGTTTATGGATACGAAGCTGCTGAATTAACAGCAAATGGTTCTAACATTGATGTCGATATTAATAATGTTGAAGAATACTGTGATCTGACCATAAAGTTCTGTCTTCAAGATGGTCTCGCAAAACAACTTAACGCTTTCCATAAAGGTTTCTGTGAAGTGTTTTCATTGAGTAAATTGGCAGCTTTCTCACCTGAAGAGGCACGAAAAATGATTTGTGGTGAACAGCAGCCTGAATGGACACGAGAAGAATTATTGAATTATACTGAACCGAAGTTAGGATACAGTAAAGACAGGTGAGGATGAAATTTCCTATTTAAATCGAAATTTATTCATTCATTTTTATCTATTTTTAGTCCTGGTTTTATACGGTTCATCAACGTTCTCATGAATATGAACGGTGAAGAGAAGAAAGCATTTCTACAGTTTACAACTGGTTGTAGTTCATTGCCACCTGGTGGCCTTGCTAATCTTCATCCACGTTTAACAGTCGTTAGGAAAGTAGATGCTGGCGCTGGAAGTTATCCGTCGGTCAACACATGCGTGCACTATTTGAAATTACCCGATTATCCAACTGAAGAAATCTTAAGAGAACGTTTATTGAGTGCAACCAAAGAGCGCGGTTTCCACTTGAATTAAACTTTTAACTAAATTAATTTTTCTCGTTCGCACTGTTTGCATTAAAAAAATATTATCAATAAATTTGTTGTTCCCATGATGATGTAGTTTAAAAGCGAAATTAATCTTAACTAATATTTAATGGTTTAAAAACTGAGAAAAAAAGAAATCTTTGAATTTCAATTTATTCAAATATGGTTCATGATTTTTGTTAGCAACAGTTAGTGAAAAGAAGAAATCAAGGAGAATAATAAAAGAATTACTAGTTTGAAATTTAAATTTATTTTCTGTTTTTCAAAATGACCATTAATAAATATTTAACATTGTTTACTTTTTAAGATTAGTATCCGTAAATTAATTTCACTTGACTGATCATCTATGCTACGATTTAACGGTTAACGAAAATTTAAATTATAATTTCGAAAATTGAATTTCTCGAATTATTTAGGGGGTACCAAACTTTAGGCTTTTTCAATTACATTCGACTTCGAAAAGAAGTAAAAGAAAAATTCTTAAATTTAAAATTATAAAAAATAGAATAAATAAGATATTTTAATGGTTAAAAAGCATAGTAAACCATTTGTTTAAGTGTTGTGTAATCAAGAAACATTTTAGAAGCATAATATTCACTCGAGGAGAGGAAGAATAAAAACTATGTCGAGTCCGCAAAACGCTGTAAGTAAAAAGTGAAAAAATTGTGACTGTGATGATAGTAAAACGTTTTATTGTGCAAAAGTGTTTCAAACTTTTAAATTTTATTGAACCAACATTATCTATTTCAAATTATACCAAATTTCATTCAATTTTCTAACCAGCTAAAATATGGCGAACATTAATAAGAAGGAATTCTTCATTATCTAATCTTCCGAAAAACTTGGTTCATCAACAAAGTTAATGCTTAAATCAGCTGGTGCTTTTTGTTGTTCAAGAATGACAAAAGAGTTGACACCTTCTCGTAAAAGAACTTTAGGAATATACATTGTCATTTGTGGTCCTGCCAAAGGCCAGTAGCGGCCCAAGTTAAATCCATTAACAAACAAAACTCCTTTTCCCCACCCTACGGTATCCCACCATGTATCAGCAATTTCAGTTCCTTCAGGGATAATCCAATCACCGTGATAAAGTGCTGGGCCTTCTCTTAACCACCCATTTTTGTATATCTGAGGCGCTGACTCATCAGATGCTATAAAGTTTTCAATTTTAGAATAATCATCAAACGGATATCCAGTGATTGTCCAATCAGTCAACTCTTCATAGTAAGGCTCATCAAAAGTCTGCACTGTAACGTTTCCTAATATTCCTTTAAGGTCAAAGTTCTCTTGGAAGTTGATTCTTCCTTGATTCTCAACAAAAATATGAATTCTTTTGCCATAACTAGCTGAAATTGGCATCGAATAAATATTATTTTCTCTTGAAAGTACACCAGCATATTTTCCATCAATATAAATTTGTGCTCGATCTCTGAGTTTTGCAACATACAAATTTGATGGATCTCGTGTTAATGACGGCAAATTTGCTTCGTAAAGAACAAATCCGGAAAATTGATCAAGTTCTTCAAATGTTAAAAGCTTTCCTCCCGATTCAATCTTTTCTGATGCTAATTGAGTTCTTGCTGTTTCTGTGAATATGTTGCTTGTTCCTTTGACACTGAATGACGAATATTTTGTCTTTTTAGATGGATCAGGTAGAGCGACAGGAGTCAATGGTAAATACTGTAAAAAATTATTTCAATCAACAGTTTTTACTCACAAATCTCAATTTTTAATACGCACCTCTCCAATCACATTCCTAAATAAGTAATATTTTGTAGTAGCTTCACCACGCTCATCCATTGGAGCGTCGTAATCATAGCTTGTAATATCAGCCATGTACTTTCCAATTCCCCAATCATTTGCACCAGCCCAAAATCCGAAATTTGTTCCACCAAAGTACATATAAAAATTAACATTTGCATTGTAAGGTGCTTCAAGCATTGTTCGCATTGTTGTTGCTAACTCGTAACCACTTCGTCTTGCATTTGGTTCTTGCCAATGTGTCAACCATCCAGTATAGAATTCTGAATTAACAAGTGGCCCAGTTGGTTGAACTTCTCTTAATTTCCCGAAATTATACGCAACTTCATCTGGATTTGCAATGCCAAAATCTGTTGTAGCGAAAACGTTTTCAATTAATCCACATTGGAGTTCATTGTCAATTGGTCGATCAGTTGTGAATAAAAGTGCATTATCGCCAGTATACTTCAGAGTTTCATCTCTTAAAAATTCTTTATATCTTTGATTGCACACTTTATAAGCTCCATATTCATTCTCAACTTGAACCATGATAATGTTGCCACCATTTCCATAAAGATCTTTGTCAAACTTTGGCATTAATGCTTCATACCATTTGCGGACTTCATCAAAGTAGTTTTCATCATCAGTTCTCACTTGAATTCCTGGATATTTAGTCTCTAACCAGTAAGGAAGTCCACCGTTGTCAATTTCTGCACAGATGTAAGGACCGGGCCGTAGAATTATGTAAAGTCCTTCTTCTGTTGCAAGACGAACAAATTCTTCAATATCGGCAATTCCCTCCCAGTTATAAACTCCATCTTTTGGATTATGAAGCGACCATTGAATGTAACTGAAATTATTATTATTATATCAATTGTTTAAGTTTACTTAACAATCAGCACTTACATATCAACAGCATTTAATCCACCAGCACGTAATATTCTTAATTTATCAGCCCATGTCTCAGGTAGAGCACGAAAATAATGAAAACTTCCAGCAACATAACGAAAATCTTCTCCATCTTTAACAAAAGTGTTTCTTTCATAATCGATCTCAAATTTTCTCATCTGAAAGAAGATTTATAAATTTTCATTCATTTTATAATGATAAAGTTGTAAATTTTCATCCTACACTTGACTTTTTCTATTAATCGATTTTATATTTATGTCAATAAAAGTGAATACGTAGGAATTTCAGAGCTGTTGAATGTCAATTTAAAGTGTAATGAAATGTAAATATTGTGATAGGTCACAGATCATTGATCGGTGTACAACTCTGAATATTGAAGTGAGATAAAAATACTTTCGAAAGAGTGAAAGAGACAAAAGCAGAACTCACCTGCGCCCAACATGAGCTGAATATTAATGATAAGCTAACCAAAATTAAAGCTTCTGAACGCTTCATTTTCACGACAATACTCTTCCTAAGTTGAAATGAAACTGAACTTGAGAGCTTCTCGTGATTTAATCTTTCCACAAAAATAAAAAAAAATTGTATTGCTTTTCGATAAGATAGACAAAAAGTTTTTTGTACTTACAAATTTTATGACTCGTTATAGCTTCTAACTTAATTACTTTCAAGCATATTGAAGGCTTTCTCACACTATTTGAAACATCTATTATAATGACATTTGGAGAATCATCCCAAGATTATCTGCTTAAACATTTTTTGAAATCAAAGACGATCAAGGATTTCCTGATTAAATTCAAATTTGCCACTTTATTCACTTTTATTTTAATTTATTTTGCATTATGTGAAGCTTTAATAGGAGTTAACAACAACACACTTAAAACATTTCAAATGAAAATTGATAAAATAATCATATAAGATAAATAAAGTTTAAAACAATAAATTACAAATTTTATCTTCTGATTATTTGTTACTTAACGAAATTTCTCAAGTGGCTTAGATACGATTAATTAAGTGACAAATTTTGACTTTTAAACTTTCTCGTCATTAATAAAAATGGGTCCGTTGACAAAATTCATTTTAAGATTTGCTGGAACTTTTTGTAATTCAACAATTTGAATTTGATTCCAACCATGATGTAGTAAATGTCCTGGAATGTACATGGTTATTTGTGGTCCCATCAATGGCCAATAACGTCCTAAATTAAATCCATTTATAAAGACAAAACCCTTTCCCCATCCTTTGGCGTCCCAATAAGTGTCGTGAATTACTTCATTTGATGATATTTCAAATTCACCATCGAATATTACTGGCCCATCGTATAGATTACCATCAGCATTTATATTGTAAGATTCACCGACAGTTCTTGCGAGATGTTCCAACTTTACAGAAGTTTCAAATGGAAAACCTGTAATTGTCCAACTGTTGAGTGTTGTGTATGTTGATTGTGTTGGATGGAAATTTTGAATACGAACACTTCCCAAAATTCCCTGTAATAGAAATTAAATGATTAAAAAATCAAAGTGTTGATGGAAAGCTCAACCTTATAATCATCAGCAATTTGGAAATTAATTCGTCCTTGATTCTCAACAAGAATTGAAAGTTTCGATCCATAACCAGCACTTATAGGAATTGTGTTGATGTAATTCTCACGTGACAAAGCACCAACAAACTCATCGTCGATGTAGATTAATGCACGATCTCTTAAATTTGTCACAACAAGATTCGCTGGATCTCTTGTAAATTCTGGCAATTCCGTTTCATATAAAACAAATCCAGAGAATTGATCAAGTTGTTCAAATGTCCATAAACGATTTGAAGTGAATGGACGTGTTCCTAACTGATCTCTTCCAACTGTTGATAAGATCGATACAATTGGTTTCATAGTGATAGCTGTCAATGCCATTGTTCGTTTCATTGTTGGAACAGTCGATATGTCAGGAACTTCAATGTGCTGTAAAATATTTTCAATGCTTTTAATTTAAGTTGTGAAATCATTTTTTGTTTAATAATTAAACCTTTGCAATGACGTCGCGGAACATCATATATTTTTCAGTTGGATTTCCAGCTTCATCCATTGGAGCGTCATAATCATAGCTGGTAATGTCAGCCATGTATCGTCCAATTCCCCAATCATTTGCACCAGCCCAAAAGCCGAAATTTGTTCCACCAAAGAACATATAAAAGTCAACATTTGCTTTCATTGTCAACATAATATTTAAAGTGTCAGCTAAATCTTTTGCACTTCGTCTTGCATTTGGTTCTTGCCAATGTGTCAACCATCCAGTATAGAATTCTGTGTTCATCAATGGT
Source organism: Clunio marinus (assembly GCA_900005825.1). Taxonomy (NCBI): domain Eukaryota; kingdom Metazoa; phylum Arthropoda; class Insecta; order Diptera; family Chironomidae; genus Clunio; species Clunio marinus. The sequence goes on from CVRI01000001.1 coordinate 504,290, forward strand.
CCAGTTGGTTGAACTTCACGAAGCTTCCCAAAATTGTACTCAATTTGACTTAAATTTGCAATTCCAAAGTCAGTTGTGGCGAAAGCACCTTCAGTGAATCCACATGTCAGTTCATCGTCGATTGGTCGATCAGTTGTAAACAAAACTGCGTTGTTGCCAGTATATTTGAAAGTTTCAACACGTAAATAGTTCTTGTATTCAACATCGCACGCACCGAACGCTCCATATTCGTTTTCAAGTTGAACCATGATAATGTTGCCGCCATTGCCATAGAAATGTTTTGTAAATTGTGGCATTAACTTCGAATACCATTTCTCGACTTCTCTTATATAGTCTGGATCATAAGTTCGAACTTTAATGTTTGGATATTTTGTTGCTAACCAGTAAGGAAGACCACCGTTGTCAATTTCTCCACAGATGTAAGGACCAGGTCTAAGAATGACGTAAAGATCTTCTTCTGTTGCTATTTGTACAACTTGTTCAACATTCGCTATTCCATCCCAATGATATTCGCCGTCCTTTGGATTATGAAGCGACCATTGAATGTACAAGTCAACAGCATTTAAACCTCCAGCACGAAACGTTTTCATTTTCTCTCTCCATGTTTCCGGTAAAGCACGGAAATAATGAAAACTTCCGGCAACAAATCGAAAAGGTTTTCCGTCTTTGAGAAAAACGTCATTTTCATGATCAATGGTGAATGTTCTTGGCTGTAATTAATTAAAGGTTTTATTATTAAAAAAGGTCATTAAACTTGATTGTCGAAATACTTTCCTCGGCTTCTGATTCATCACTTGATGAAGCTGTCAATACAACCGCAAAAACTAAAGAAAGAAAAATATTCATCATTTGAAATGTACAAATTTATTACACTCACGCACTTACCCATTCCAACAACAACACCAATCACCACAATAAATCCTAATGCAGTTAAATATTTGTGTCTTGAAAAGACGCTTTTCTGTGCCGTCATTGTGATCGTAATTATGCAATTTCGTTCCAAAAAGTAATGACAATGAACAACTCAATAAAAGCTGTGCGAACTCTTCAAACGGTGATAGATAACTGATTCCTTTTCAAGTACTTCTCATTATATCGCTACGAAAATAAAATTTCAACTATCAATTGATAACTGATAAGCAGAGTTTGGAATTGAAGAAATTCTTAAATTGAAATTGAAATGAAATTTCATGGTTTAAGATTCCAAGCTCTGTTGATAACGCAGCTTTTCAATTATTTTATCCAGCAATTGTGGTTTGATTGTTGTTTCTTTAATATTTCCAAATTTCAGGGCTCACCTGGTGCAGTCACTGGACCGCCACCTAACGTTCAACAACCACCAATGCAGCAGCAACAACAACCTCCTGTTGGTGTGCCGATGCCACTTCCACCACCGCAACAGCAGATACCGCCACAACAACAAGTTCCTGGTCAAGAGAATTTGAATGCGCTTCAAAAGGCAATCGATTCGATGGAAGAAAAAGGATTACAAGAAGATCCAAGATATTCGCAATTACTCGCAATTCGTGCGAATTCAAAACAATCAAACTTAAGTACGCCACAACTTGATCAGCTTCGTAATCAAATTATGGCTTATCGTCAACTTGCTCGTAATCAACCATTGAGTAAGAATCTTGTGACGCTTATTCGTAGTGGTGTTGGTGGACAACAGCGTCCAGAAACACCAACAAGTCAAGGTGATCAACCACCACAGCAGCAACAGCAACCACCTCAAATGCAATCGCAACAGCCGCCAAGTAATGGCCATCAACAGCAACCTTTACAACAACAACCACCATCAGCACCTTCGTCAGGTCCAAATAAAGTTGGAAATCTTCCAATGAATCCCATCATGAATCAACAAATACCGATGGATCCATCAAAGCAACAACAGCAGCAGCAGCAACATCAACAAGGAGGTGGAGTAATTCAACCAGCAAGGCCAAATCCACAGCCACCACAATCGCCAAGAACTGGCGGTGGGCCGCCTGGTCCAATTGGTCAACCACATCAGCAGCATCAACAACATCAGCAACATCAACAACAGCAGCAGCAGCAACAACAAATGCCAAATAAAAATCGTGTCACAACAGTTGCTAAGCCGGTTGGTTTAGATCCAATTCTTATCTTAAATGAGAGAGAAAATCGTATGGCTGCGAGAATTGCACTTCGAATGGAACAATTGAAGAATCTCCCATCAAATATGTCAGAAGATTTAAGAATTCAAGCTCAGATTGAATTACGTGCATTGCGCGTTCTGAATTTTCAAAGACAATTGCGAAGTGAAATTGTTCAATGTATTCGACGTGACACAACATTGGAGACAGCTGTTAATGTTAAAGCCTATAAGCGAACAAAACGTCAAGGATTACGTGAAGCTCGTGCAACGGAAAAGCTTGAGAAACAACAAAAGTTGGAAGCAGAAAGGAAACGTCGTCAGAAGCATCAGGAGTTCTTAACACTTGTGCTACAACATGGAAAAGATTTTCGTGAATATCATCGAAATAATTTGGCAAAACTTGGACGTCTTAACAAAGCGATTATTAACTATCATGCAAATGCTGAGCGTGAACAAAAGAAGGAACAGGAACGTATCGAGAAAGAGCGAATGCGTCGTCTGATTGCTGAAGATGAAGAAGGGTACAGAAAGCTTATTGATCAGAAGAAAGATAAACGTTTGGCTTTGTTATTGTCACAAACCGATGAATATATTGCGAGTGTCACTGAAATGGTCAAAGCGCATAAAGCTGAACAACGGAAAAAGAAAGCTGATGATGAAGTTCGTAAGAAGCAAACGAAGCGTGACATTTTAAAGAGTGGAGAAATTCTTATGCTTGATGAGAATTGTGAAGCGATTGATTGTCGTGTTCGTGTTATGGAATCGAACAGTGGAAAAATTCTTTCAGGCGATGAAGCCCCATTGCTACGTTATTTGTATAAATGGCTTCAACAACATCCAGGATGGGAATATATCATCTCTGAAAATGAAGAATCAGATGATGAAGAGGGAAAAAATGAAGATAAGAAACGACGTGAAGGTGAATTTATATTCATTTTTTTTTCATTTATTTAATCTTTTAACTAAAATTATTGTTCACAGATAATCATGAAAAGACAGAAGAAGAAAAAGCACAGGAACTCATTAAAAAAGCTAAAGTTGAAGATGATGAATATAAAGCTGAAGAAAAGAATTATTACAGCATTGCTCATGACATTCGTGAATATGTCACTGAACAAGCTTCAATTATGGTTAATGGTAAACTAAAGGAATATCAGATTAAAGGTCTTGAATGGTTGGTTTCATTATTCAATAATAATTTGAATGGAATTCTTGCTGACGAAATGGGGTAAGTCGCTTTTAATTTTTTTATAACAATTATAACAGTATTGAAATGCGCAAGGACCTGCAATGCTGGTTGCATAACATTAAGTACCTAAATCTTATTTTATTCTTTTTTACCTAATTCCAGTTTGGGTAAAACAATTCAAACAATTGGGTTGGTAACATATTTAATGGAAGCGAAAAAGGTGAATGGACCATTCTTGATTATCGTACCATTGTCAACATTATCAAATTGGGTACTTGAGTTTGAGAAGTGGGCGCCATCTGTCATTGTTGTCTCATATAAAGGCTCACCTGGTAATCGTCGTTTGATTCAAAGTCAAATGAAAGCAACGAAATTTAATGTCTTATTAACGACATATGAATATGTTATAAAAGATAAAGCAGTGTTAGCAAAGCTACATTGGAAATATATGATAATTGACGAGGGACATCGGATGAAGAATCATCATTGCAAGTTGACGCAAGTTCTCAACACACATTACAATGCACCACATCGTCTGTTATTGACTGGAACACCATTGCAAAATAAACTTCCAGAATTGTGGGCTTTATTGAATTTCTTACTCCCTTCAATCTTCAAATCATGCGTCACTTTCGAGCAATGGTTCAATGCACCATTCGCAACAACTGGTGAAAAAGTTGAATTAAATCCTGAAGAACAAATGTTAATTATTCGTCGTCTTCATAAAGTTATGCGTCCTTTCTTACTTCGTCGTTTAAAGAAAGAAGTCGAATCACAACTTCCTGATAAGATTGAATATATTATTAAATGTGACATGTCAGCATTGCAACGTGTCTTGTATAAGCATATGCAAAGTAAAGGCGTGTTGTTAACTGATGGATCTGAACGTGGAAATAAAGGAAAAGGTGGATCGAAAGCATTGATGAATACAATTGTTCAATTAAGAAAGCTTTGTAATCATCCATTTATGTTTCAACATATTGAAGAGAAATATTGCGATCATGTTGGTGGTTCAACTGTCGCTAATGGTCCGGATTTGTATCGTGTGTCAGGAAAGTTTGAATTACTTGATCGAATTCTACCGAAAATGAATGCGACGGGACATCGTGTATTGCTTTTCTGTCAAATGACACAATGTATGACAATTATTGAAGATTATTTAAGTTGGCGTAAGTACGGATATCTTCGTCTTGATGGAACAACCAAATCTGAAGATCGTGGAGATTTATTGAAGAAATTCAATTGTAAGGATTCTGAATATTTCATTTTCTTGCTTTCAACACGTGCTGGTGGGTTGGGTTTGAATCTTCAAACAGCCGATACTGTCGTAATTTTTGATTCAGATTGGAATCCACATCAAGATTTGCAGGCTCAAGATCGTGCTCATCGTATTGGACAACGTAATGAAGTTCGAGTCTTGCGTTTGATGACAGTAAATTCAGTTGAAGAGAGAATTCTTGCTGCTGCACGTTACAAACTCAACATGGACGAGAAAGTCATTCAAGCTGGAATGTTTGATCAAAAATCGACAGGAAGTGAACGACAACAGTTCTTACAAAGTATTTTAACACAAGATGAAGGTGACGATGAAGAAGAAAATGAAGTGCCGGATGACGAAATGATCAACTTGATGATTGCACGTAGCGATGACGAGTTGGAATTGTTTAAGAAAATGGACATTGAGAGGAAGAATAGTGCACATCAAACGAGATTAGTTGAAGAGAAAGAATTGCCAGATTGGTTGACGAAAGACGATGAAGAGATGGATCGATGGAATGACGATGATGACGATCAAACGATTCTTGGAAGGGGATCACGACAACGTAAGGAAGTCGATTATACTGACAGTTTGACTGAGAAAGAATGGTTGAAAGCGATTGATGGCGATGACATTGATTTTGATGATGAATTAGAGATTGAAGAACGTGATCGTAAGAGACGCGGCAAGAAGAGAAAGAAGGATTCTGATGATGAAAGCATCATTTCTACAGTTACAAAACGAAAGAAGGGCATCACTGATCCTAAGATGAAGAAGCAAATGAAGAAGATTATGAGCATTGTCATGAAGTACGAGATTGATGGTCGCGTGTTGAGTGAACCTTTCATGAAGTTACCATCACGTCGTGAACTGCCAGACTATTACGAAGTTATTAAAAAGCCACTTGACATTAAGAAAATTCTCTCACGCATCGATGAAGCTAAATATGTTGATTTTGCTGATTTGGAGAAAGATTTCTTCCAATTATGTCAAAATGCTCAGATCTACAACGAAGAAACGTCGTTAATCTATGAAGATAGCATCGTCCTTCAAAAGATTTTCTCTCAAGCTAAGCAGAAAGTTGCTGAATCTGATGAAACTGAAGAAGATGGTAAGTTACATTTGCATGATTATCTTTTTGTGATGACAACAATTTCCTTTCTTTTTTCCTTTAATTAGACGACGATGATTCCGATTCATCTGACTCAGAAAGTATGAAAATGAAACTGAAGCATTTAAGTAAAGCTTCATCATCGAAAGATAATTCTTCGTCATCATCTAAGAAAACACCAGCAAGACGAAAGAAGATTGCAAAGAAATATATTAATTCCGATGAGTCAGATGATGATGACATGGACTAGACTGGCTTTGTGTGTGTGCGTGTTTGAGTGTACACCACTTGGAATGAGAGACTAATTTTAATATAAATTTCATAATTATATTTACTTATGGTCACACATTATAAGCATAAAAATGCATCAATTGTATGGTAATTAAAATTTCTCAATAAAGTTTGGATTTTAAAATTTAAATGGAGGTTTTCTGAAAAGAAATCAAATTGTCAGTCCGATTATTTATTTTCTCATATTTCTTTTTTATTTTCAAATTATTTTGATACAACATTTAATTTCGTGTTGATAAAGTAAGTAGGCAACGTTCACGATGGAAATGAAAACTGTTGTTTTCTTTCTTCATCAAAAATTATTATAATGGAGACGATTGCAAATTTGCAACGCTGCAAATGCATTAAATTTATGAAAATTGTTAGATTATTTTCAACCTTGCACTTTTGCATCCGTCTCTTAAATTGAATTGTTGTTCATTATTTAATTTCTCTTTTAGTTAGAAACTATTTATTTGTAAAAGAAAAACTAAAAGTTATTTCGCCATTTTCATTGCGATTCATTAAAAAAGGAAGGAAAAACAAAATAATTATCGCAATTTCCTTTCTCGATAAATTATTTTAAGACTTTTTTTTTGTTAAACTTTGAAATGACGTCGTCAGTTCAACCGAACTTAAATCTCTAGAGCTTTGACCGTATCGGTTACAGGTAGCGAAAATAATTAACTGGCCGAAAAGTTTAAATACAAACTGATCGAAACTTTATTATCATTTCGATCAGTTTTAATTTCAATTCAATCAGTTTACGCTTAAAACACTGATCACCTTCGAAATGCCTTGTTTGATGATGTCTTTCAGTATTGTTTGTTATCTTTTTTTTGTTGTTTGTCACTAAGAAACTCCGAGAGATGTTTCTTCTTCTTCTTTTTTATTCAAATTTTTAATTAAAAGAAATATCGGCAAATGTGTTTTCTTCATTTTTTGTTTTTCACACAAGAAATAATAAAATATGTTTTGTTTTGTTTATTATGGAAACGGGTAAAGCAGCAGATGAATGCAAATGCCGATTCATTATTGAACAAATCATTTTAATTGTAGATTTTAATAGACTTTTCGAAGATATTTAATTTAGATGTGGGATAAGCATTTTTGTTTGTATGATCTAAGCCGAGAATACAACGTTGGCCTTCTTCTGCTATTTGAAACTTCTCCAAAACAACCTTATCATTGTCATCAACAGGATTGACGGTCTTGTTTTGGATGATCGCCAATTTGTATTTCTCCCATTCGTATTGTGAGATATTCAATTTCTTTTGAATTCGATTCTTAACATCCTTAAATGTCTCTTGATCACAAACTTTTATCAAAAGCGGTGTGCCAAAGGTCGTGAAAAGGTTCTTATGATAATGAAGCACGGGCACAAGTGTTTCAATCTGTTCATCCAAGTCAATCTCATCTACTGGAATTTCCTCGATGCGCAAGAACTTTTGCGATGTATTTTGACTGGCAGCTTCACAATAAATTTGTAATTTATCTAACGATGTCGTGTCGATTGGACTTGGCCAGATAAGCTTTGAATTGTGCTGCTCACAAATGCGTAATTTCCGTGAACTGTTGTCACTAAATTTTATTACCTTTGCAGCTTCATCGAGAAGCGTTTTCACTGTTCCATTTTTATGTGGATAAAGCGTCACTTCTTTCATATCTTTCATGTTGGGCAAAAGGAACATGCACTTAAAAGGCTTCTTGTCCTCCAAATCATTGATGTTCATTGACAATCTTTGATAGAAGAGAAATCTTTTGCTGTTTTTTGATTTTCCTTGGAGCAGCTCCTTGAGAAGGCCTTCATACGATCCCGGAATTGGCGTTCCTGGAATCTCCTTGTAGTTCATGCTCTTGAAGAATTGGATTTCATAAGGATCGACATTAATTCGTTGACCGACAGCCTGGAATTATTTCACATTTTACATTAATTATTAATATACAAGAACAAAAGTTATTCGATAGGAAAATTGAGTGTTGTGAATGTAAAGAAAGCTTAAGTAGGAAAGGCGTCTTCAAAATATACAATTTTGGTGTTCACTGCTTTTCCCGAAAATCTTTGCTTACATTCTTCAAGATGATCAGTTTAAAAAAAAGTTTAAAGAAAGTTTGACCAAGTGAATTGTTTTATCAGTCACGTTCCATATTTGACTCGCACATTTTATTTAATAATTTAAAATCAATTAAATTTCTTACCTTTGCCATTTGGTCATAGTTTGAGTTGTAAGAAAGTTCAATCGTAAAACCATTGTCGTTTTGTATATTTTTATCAATAAACGTAACATCAACACGATACTGCAAGTCGTTGAAATAATCGATATAAGTCGGCAACTCCAAGTTGACAATTTTCTCGCTTCGTTCAAAGATTAAAATCTCGCCATTTTTTACGAAAGATCCAATAGGTGAATGAGGTTCAACCTTTCCCTTGTACTTGTAGAAATCTAATGCTGTATCTGTTGGTGTTCCAATAAACTTATTGAGTTCAGGCGTAAGATCAGAAAGCTTTTCATCATTTGCAACAATACGTGAACCAGCGTAAGTTAAACTTTTATTGACAGGATCGTAATATTTGAAGAATAAAAGTTGATTAGCGTTTGGTGAGAATGGCGGGAATGTTGCCGCATCAATGTCCGGTGGCATCAATTCCAAATAAACAACCCAAGGATTATGATCACGTGAAAAGTATGTAATCGGATGTTGCATCAATTCTTGATCACTAAAATCAACCATTGTCAATCCATTTGATGTTAAGTTCTGATTCGATGAGTTGTGATGATACAATGATCCACTTCCATGACCAATCGGCGTAAACGACCAAATTCTCATTTTTGTGAGTGGAACTTTAAAAGTTGTTTGAATGAGTGTCACCAAGTCGAGGAGTGTTGAGTTCTGTTTGACTTTAAATGAACGATAATGAGCCGATTCAGCATTGAATAAGTCACCAGCATGATGACATTCAAAATAATCCTCCAAGATGACATTGACATTAATATAATTTGATGCTTCATTGCGCTCTTTTCGTTTAGCTGCCTCCATACGCTTCTCTTCATTTAACTTCTCATTAAGTTCCGACGGAATGTCCTCTTCAGTGACTTCCTGGAGAATTGTCTTCATTGCTGATTCACGAACATAAACAAGCATATAAGCGTTGGTACAATTGCGAACATTAAGCATGAAGTCGTCTTCAGTCCCGCCATAATTTTGATCAATTGCTGCTGCCTTCGGAACAGCTGACACAACATCATCATCGAACTTGCACCAATTTCCATCACCTCTTGGATTAATAAACACAACATAATGTCCACCATGATTATCACCCGAGTGTACGAGAACAGCATGAAGAATGTAATTTGCTGGTGTATCTTCTGGCTTCTCTAAATACTTATCCAAATTAATCTTCTCGTTGAACTCAAATCGATCATTGAACTTCACCGAATTGTTTGTCATTGGATCGTATTGAAAGCGAAGTAAATGCAAGTGAAGAATTGGTGGAAACGATGAGAAAATGACGCCTTTTTCAGCCTTCTGTAAGCCATACTCTCCTGCATCATACTTATTTTCATCATCTAAAATCTCTGTTGAGATGTAGTCGTCAAAAGATTCAGCAACATTTTTCTTTCCTTTAATATTCAGTTGAATATCGTAAAATGTTTCCATTTTTGTGCTTTTGTAGCTCACATTCTTGCACTTAATATAAGAAATCATTTTACCAGCAAAGAGCCTTGGGATTGTTCCTTCAATTGACGTTCCTTTGAAAAAAGCAAATTCATATTAAATTTTATACAATTTCAAACATTGTGAAAAGAATTAAATTACCTTTCATTTTTATCTCGAGTTTGTCTAGAAGGACACGAAGAAACTCTTGAACATCATGCTGCATAAATGAATCTAATGTCTCCCAACCAAAGCTTTTTGTTAGCTTTTTAGTGCCAACTGGTTTGTTGGAGAATTGCAGGTCGTGAAAGACTCTCTGTAATGCGAGAGCCACAGATTTGCTGCTATCGTCAGCTTCTGTTGGCATCTTATAAACTTCTTTCCTTAATTCATTTGTGAAGTAGAGAGTTTGAAGAAGTGAATTCATATAACATGTTGCTCCTTGATTCTTGAGTCCAACGTAGCCAGTCAATTTTTTCGAGTCCCAATAAGCGTTATGTGGTGCCTCAGCTTGAACATGAACCTCTAGGATGACAGTGTCGTTTTGTATGTAGCCTTTCTCTGGATCGAGGATGTCTGAAAACGATTGAAATGTTGAGAAACCCCAATCGTTCTCTTTGTTGTAGAAAATATGCTTAATTTTTCGAGACACGGGTGCCACATCTTTCTTAAAGCTCAACATTCTCAAGTCAGCGGTTGCCGAGCAGTTCCAATTTGAGTCACATTCGGCGTTACATTGCAGAAAAAACCCCAACGATTTGTCTTTGTCGTTCGCTGATCTGGGCATAGCCATAATTTTCCACGGTAATCCTCTGACATAATGCGCGTCCGAAAGGATTGTCTCCGATAATTTACTAAAATTTTCAATGGTTAACTGGAAGGTTGCCTCACTTCGCAATTCGTCTTCCATATTTTGATCGGATGGAGTGATATCTACACAGCAGGATCAAATGAAAAATATTTATCGTTAACAAAGAACTCATAAATATGGGAGCAAAATGTTTATTTTGATTTAATGACTTGAGCTTTTACCTGGAGTTTCTTCCGTTTCCATTTTTTCTAGTTCATTTGACGACATTTTTCAAACTCAAAAATTCTATAAAACAATATTAATTTCCAACTATCAAATATGTTCAATCAATTCTCAAATATGTCGGCTAGATAATTTAAACAATTATAGGTGATTTAAAGAGTTATTTCCTTTGAAATTCTTATAATATTTTCTTTGTTTCTGAGAAAAGTTACAAATCCGAAAACCTAATTTCGGCACAACCCGACAATGGAAAACTCAAGATCAGGGCCTTCAGCACTGAATGATTCAAAATCTAACAAATCGTTAAAATTAATTTTTATAATTATAGAACTTCAGATCAGATACCTATTTAACTCCTCAACGATTAAATATTAATTCTCTGATAAATGACTTCGTAATTTACGGACGTTGTTGTATCATTTTGTAACAGTCATTTATATTGATCTTAATAATTTCTTCATTTTATCGAAGAATTTTCTTCAAAAGCAACAAAATGTTGGCTTAACATGAAGGATCAAATAAAGTGTTTGATAATTTTTGTATACAGTAGAGCACTTTTGAGTGATTAAACATATCTTATTATTACTTTTCTATAGGTTATTAGAAATTTTCATTACCTGGCTTGTCATAAAAAAAATTAATTGCAATTGATGAAATTAGAAAAGTCCAAAATATAGATGAGCATAGTTTCAAGGGGCTTTGAAGGAACTGTTTAAATTTTGAAAAATAAAACGTTACATTTAATCATATAACAAAAATAAGAAAAAAATAATGTTTACGAATCAATTCGTTTTATGAATATGAAGTGTAATTGTCATCTTCATTCCTATAATTTGATAATTTTTTAATGACTTGTTTTTCATTCTTAACAAAAATTGATAACATTCTTAATGAATCTCAATAACAACTGACAACAACCTGAAATAATTGTATTAATTGAAATAAAAATGTGTTATACACTATTTAAATACTTTATTAACACCAAAAACATGTATTTACAATGTAAGAAAGTAAAATATGGCCTAACATACTTAATGAATGTGATTTCAGGAAATCTATCTATCTAATCAATTTAACAAAAGTTTTAGGCAATAAAATTATTAGCAAACTTAATAACGAACAGGCTGCCAAAATCCAGAATTGTCATCCCGTCGATAGTACAGTGGTCGATTCTCTCTAAACACTGTGATTGCTTTAAATCGATAAATAAAATACATTAGAAATATATTTTTTTAAATATTTATAACGTTAATTGATTTTACCTGGAAATTGATTATCTTGAATATACTTTAAAGTCGCTCGAACTTGCATGACAAAGTGGGGAGGCTCAACTTCAGGGCTTGTTGAAAGATGCTGCAAAATGAACTCATCGGTTTGTGACAGCCATAAATCGACTCCCCTCACGGGATCATAATTAAACGGCCCAATTCGGAGCATGCCAAGTTGTGAGTCATAAATATCAAGTACATTGTGTCCCCCAGTGAAATGCCTTGCATTACTAAATATTGGAATGAGATATTAAATAAAATATGTTTCTTCCTTATTAGAAAAAAGTTGAGTGAAAAAGAAAGTTAATTCTGAAATTTAACAAGTAAATTCTTACCGAAGCTGAATGTCGGGACCTTTGTCAGGAAATGTTGCTGGAAATATCTCGCCAGTTCTCGTGTTTACTCCGACTCCATAAATAATTGGCCAATTAATTTCTCCCCTTATGGTGGTATTAAGTTCGCCTACACAAGCTTGCGTTAAATCAATTTCCATCGGGTGTTTGTGGAAAGATTCTATAAAGGAAGATTATTTGATGCGATATGAAAAATAAAGCTCATTTTATTTGAAAAATCTCCCACTCACACCCACTCAATCCTTTTTTATCAATGTCCGAAATGAATATTCATCAATGATTAAACTTTTTCCATTGAAAAAGGATTTCATCCACACATTACTCTTCCTCAGGTGATATTTATTGAACGGATTTTACATTGATATAGATATTTGTATAAAATGATAAGATGTCATTGAAATTGATTAGTTTTGAGAAAGTAGAATCTTCATTCAATTTAAAAAGAAGATGAATGGAGATTCATTTTTCAAACTTCTTGAATTCTTGAATGAATTTTATTCTACACCAATTAATATCATTTAAAATATGTTCGCCTCTTGCTGTCTCTTCTTAGAGTTTATAAATTGAATTAATGGCTATATAATTTTATTATTTATCATGAGGTCAATTAAATATGCCTTCAATTTATTTAATGAATGCAAGCACAGTTAAAAGACTCGTTAGTTTCTCTCATTGATGGACGTAAGTAGTGAAAAAAAAAGCTAACACCAATTGATTGAAGCAACCAACACCCTTTGCCAGATTTTTATTTTCTGTATAATGAAAACAAAAAACTCATGGCAAGCAAAGCATTGAGATTGATCAGCACAATTTTATATCCTAAATGCTTAATTAATCGATAATTCGTTTTATGCTCAATCGCTTCTCATCTATAAATTCATGCTGAAATTCAATTCAAAGTGAACCCGAAAGTTCTCTAAAAATCGTAAATTGGATTTTCTCGTCCTAATTGAAATTGCTGAAAAGAGGTTTCAGTTCAAAAGTGCAATTAAGAAAAATCCCATAAAACTTCGAAATGGTCAGTTATCGAATGAATTTCAATTTATTATTGTATGCATCCACCTAGAAGTTCTTTGAAATTTGAATTTTGTTCACTCCCCAAACCTTCTCCCACTCTTAGTTTTCGCTTTAATTTAAAATCTCGACAATGTTCGTTCATTCATTAGTGAAAAAGCTTCTTCCATGTTCTTCTATAATGGAATCAATTTGAAACCTTGGATACAATACTGGACATCATTAATATAAAATATCGGTATCCTCGACATGTATTTTATGACTTTTTTCCTTATTCACACCATGTAAATATTTTTTAAAAGAGATTTCCAAAATATTTCAACCTTCTCCAGCTACACATTTTATTTTAATTATCATGAAACATGAGATTATTCTGTTCAAATTTTGTACTCACGCATAATGTTACTAAATAGATCTTCTGCATATCCTTGTTGATCTCTAAAGCCTCCAATCAATTGAAGTTCAATTCTTCCTTCGGGATATCCCAATGCGAGTTCATTTACTCTGGAAACCATTGTTGTGACGGCTTCGTCAGTTCCATTACCGTCTAAATGTGCTAAAGCAACAGCTCCAGATCCTGTGAAAATTATTGAATTAAAAAACTATTTGAAGAACTTTTTAATTACTTAAAACATACCCGAATGTCTTACGACAACAATTATACAAGTTGTAGCATCATCAGATCCAACAATATGAACATTCTTGTCATGTGGTGCAATTGCTGCCATTTCTCGTTGATTAACATATAAAAGTCCAACTGGTCCAATCTTTTCAAGATAATTAAATTAATTATTAAGGAATGTAAGTATTGATTTAAGCTTACCGTTTTAACTGGAATTGAAAGAAGTTGATTGGCCGTGTCACGGTACACTGGATGTTGCATGAAGAGTGAATGTGTGTCCAAAGGACAAACATCTTCTTGTAATACGCCGTTTAATACTAAAACCATTCTGTTGAGGAATAAGGAAATTGGATTAATTTTCCAAAGCAATCAAGATGTTACAATGTGATTGACAATTTTTTCCTCGATTTACATGAACATGAAACAGAACAAAACAAAACGCCCAGTCTACAAATTCAAATAGCATTTTGATACTCAATTTACTGAACTTAAGAAATTAATGACATAAACAAGGACGATTTAAAATCGACTTTGAGCTGTATGTAGAAATGGAAACAAATTGAATTTGTAACATGAAAAAAGAGCTGAAATATTGTTCTCTTCTTTTCGAATGATTAATGGTAACATTTTTTTAAAGACTCAACGGGCGGTCGACACTCTTTTCCTTCTTCGACTTCGTTTTGATTTGTTAATAATCTTGTTGAGCGTTAAGATTTTTTATTTTAATTTTACACACAAGCCACACAACACAAATATTTACCTAAATATTTTTTTTTCAGGACAATCAAGTAAGTAATTTGAGATGACTAGCAATTCGCTTTAAGCACTAAATCTGTTTGAAGTGATTTATCAATCGAGTTGTCTCACCATGTTATCTGTAACGAGAACAAACGTCATATAAACATTATCAGCAACGAAGGAAATATTTATATTTAAAATATTATCGACAGAAATAAATGAGAATACTTATTCGTTGAGACAAGTGTAGATAATGATTTTTTCTTATTTATTTATTATTTATTATTTTAGAAGGGAGAGATTCAAAAGCTTTCAAGTTTTTTTTTCTGATTCTTTGTACAGCATAATGTCAGATATATCAACATAAATAAAATAAAACTGCTCTGTTATCTTCTTCTCTATCGGAGACTTCATATCGGAATTTTAAAATTCACCAAAGCGACAATTCAACAATAACTCGATTTGAATAATGACTCTATTGTTAATCAAATATTTTGAATACTAATCAAAACTGTATGACGAAACTTTTTTTTTTATTTCTTTTCTTTGAAAGTTGAAAGTTCAACAAAAAACGAAATGAAAAAAAAATCAAAATGAAATAAATGCTTGACGACAAACAAACCAACCAACTATGTGAAGCTTGCTTATAAATTTCAATTTTAAATTATAATTTGAAATACATTTTAGATGAAAAAATTTTCAATTAACTTGTGCAGTTTGGCTGAAGAAATTCAAATTGAAAAACAACAATTTCTCCATTGCCATTGCTTAACTTTTATTTATTTATTTACGTGGATTAATGGAAATTGAATTCCATAGTTTTAAAGCTTCATCGACTCAACCTATTCGTGAATTAAATCCTACTTAGTTTACAAGCTCAAAAGATTTAATTGCATGGTACGAAGGTGCATCATTATACTTACAACCTCATAATGCATTAAAAAAAGAATTCTCCAAGGTCTCAGTGCATCTCGCTTATGTCTTAGAGAAATCGTGAGCGAAGGAAAAGCAAGAAATGCCGAGCAAAGCACGTACCAAGACAACAGATAGTAAGTAGAAGATGTAAATATCTCTCATGATGAAACTCGAGCGAGCGAATAAAATTTCTAATGAATTGGATTTACGTGAAAAAGGCTCAAATGTTATGCTTTTAAATCTATATCTTCCGCTCTTTTTTTCTTAATCCAACATGGCACATAACTATGTGTAGACATACTTTTTGCATTGAAGTTAAAGCAAAAAAAAAAAAACAAAAGAATAACGAATGAGAGAAAAGAAATCATTGTAACAAAAGATCAACCACAAAGTCGTATCGGATAGTTGTGCAGCGCGATGATGTCGGATAAATATACGTTTACGATGCCTAGCATTTATAGACCATTCTTCGAGTATTTATATATTTACATAGCGTCAATTATTTCTCTCTTATACATTCAATAACTTTGTTATTTTTTTACTGAAATTATAGCTTACGTACGAGTACAACACGAGATCAATGTAATTTTTTTTTCACCACATAAAAATATCAAACGCAATGCAATCAGCATACATCATCATTCTTCTTGCGATTTAAGTTTGAATATTATTCATTCACGAGGCAATTTGTTCTCTGATATTTTAAAGAATTAAATCCTTTTCCTGCTAACAGCATCATTATCGTTCATACATTAATATTTTCGTATCTGTTTAGACATTCAGTAATGAAAGATGTTAACAAATCGATAACAATGTATCCTTAAAAACGCCAATAACTCATCTTCAAAGCTTATCTATAAAATGTCGCATAAATTATTAATTACATCTTAAACAGGTTATTATAGTTTAATGAAGTAAATATTTGCTGAATCTATTATTTGCAATTTTTCACGCGCGAAACCAAACATCTTCAAACTGAATACCTTTCATATCTATTTCAACAGCAATTCGCTTCTATAACAATGAATGCTTCATTCTTGCGACTTCATCTTCCACATGGGTCATCAATATCTGAGTTTTTATGATCTTCCATGCTGATGTATGATTTGAAATAAACAAATAGTTGAATATTTACGTGGTCGGATGAAGATTGAAGAACGATAGAAATATTACCACTCTGTGGATTGTATCTACGAATAAGTATAAACGCGTCTTTGATTTTTTTTATGATAGAAAGTTTTTGTTCGAATAATGAATTTTTGTGTTGGCATTTTCACAATGCTTCAAAGTTATCATTAAAAATAAGACTCCAGGGCTGTAACATCTTCATTTATCATCGTCTTCAAACGAAGACTTACAATTCTCGGAACGATTCCATTCACTGTTTAATATGCCAAAAAAAAAGAAAAAGAATCTTGTAGATTTATTTATTCATTTTATTTTTTATAGTGTAAGGCATGACGTGTGGTGTCTTGTCTCGTTAAAATTATAATAGACACAAATGAAAGAAGAAATAATAAGAGATGAGTAGAAATAATATTGGGATTTAAAGCATATTGTTTCAACACATGTAAAAGTTTATAATAAGGCCTTATCATCGACTGAAGCAAGTATTTAATTCAAATAACGTCGGTGAACGAAACAAAAAAATTTGTGCTTGCTCATTTGATTTCCGAGTACTTAATCAGTAAAACTGATGTGAAAGTAAATGATTTTATTATTATATGAATTATATTCTTCTATTCATTTCATTCTATATTGAAGTCTTTTGTTTTTTCTTTCTTTCGTATGATCGTTTTCATATATGATATACATTTAAGGAGAGAAGCAATGCAAAAACGATGTTTATAAATCTTTAAAGAAACTTTTATTTGTTGAATTTAGCGCAAGAAAAGTTTCACTTAATAGATATTCTTCCCATGATGATTAATATTTTGTTGAACATTTTAATAAAAACTGCATAATGTCTCAGCTCTCAAGAGAGATGAATTATGGTTGAAAGTATCTGAGGTTATTTCTGTCTTAAGAAATAGTAAAACTCGCTGCAAGACATAATTTCAAATTTCCGCCGACAATACGCAAAAGAACAGAAATCAGCATACGTTTTGCACAGATTTTCATGCTTTCAAGCTTGATTACTTAAAACAAGAATAAAACTGCATCAAATTCTCTTTAACGTCTTTTTTTCTTACTTTCCTTCTGGCTTCTCAGTTCACAATTTCTTCCTTTAAAAAATGTCTTAAGTGTTTGTTGAGTTATCTACACTCAACCGCTTCATGCAATATTGTTTTTCAGTTATTGTTCTGAATTACGGAGTGAAATATGTAACTCTTTCTTTAATATTCAACTAGATTTGCTTATTCACTTTTTTAATTTAAACTGACGTAAAAATCATTTTGAAAGATATTGGGAAACGAAATACTTTCAAACATTAATTAAATAAAATATTTATTTGTAAAATTGCACTGAGTAGAAAAGAAAAACTTTAATAAATTATGTTCTTTCTTATGACAATGAACAGCATTTAATTAACACTTGCGTTACCGAATGAAGACAGCGAACAACTGAACGAAACTTGACTGGTCTCTTTGAGATTTTTAAACTTATTATTCTGTTCGGAAGGCTATTCCACACAAACACACGTGATGGCTTCACAATGCACATACGTTTGTGTTTAATGTAAAAAAAGAACAGTCAGTGAGAAGAAAATCTGCTTAGATTGGTCATTGCAGGGATTCTAAAGAATATGAGAAGAGAAGTACATGAGTAAAAGTTAATAAAACTCTCTTGTCTTTCACACAAACGTACAAAGTTAAACTTCATATCGGACAATTTGTATTTGGGAAAGAAGAAAAAGAAGAGAATTAAGAAAAGTAAAGCACCATCATAATAAACATACTTAGAACGATTTGAACCTTAAAAGGGACAGATAATCACAAATTAAGTTCCCATGAATATCAAATATTTATTATCGATGCGATGTCAAGAAGAAAGTTGAGAAATTATCACTGACGATGTGACAATTTTATTTATTTATCACTGTTGCTTGAGATAATAGATAGAAAAACTGTTAGTTCTATTTTATTTCCCCGATATTAATGTTGAATGACATGTGAATATAGGCGAATGCAAAGTAGAACAAAGAATCTCCGGTAATTATCTATTCGCTTGATTAATGTAGATGATTGCAATTAAACTCATTACCTAGGTAGTCAACAGTTTTTGATGTAAGACAAAATCTGTTAAATGTCAAAGACTGAAAATGTTATTGAATGACTTTCTCTCTATTTCTTCATTTCCAAATTTATATCGAAAACTAAGAAATAATTTTGTTATTTCAAGAGACGACATTAAAAATAAACTGCACGACTTTTGAACATAAATGAAGCGAATAGAATGGAAAGGCAAAAAATTAAAATATAAATCATAGACATTCTCATCGTTTTACTAAAGTAAGGAAATGTTTTCTCGCCAGGTTTTGCGCAATCTTTCTAGGAAATCTGCATTTGAGAAGTATGTAGTAAGAATACGAGTCAACATGGCAAAGGGTTCATCTTTCTAGAATTTTTGTCATTTCATTTCCCTTTACACAACTTGAAGTTACATTTTATGGAAAATAGAATAACTTAAATGTTAACTTAATTTTTGATTTTTTTCATGAAACATGTTTGACCACTTAATAAAGTTATCAAAAGATATTAAACACATCTACTTGACAGAGACAATTTGAAATGCAAAGAATATCTAATCTTTGAAAAATTGTTGGGTTAACGATCAAAGTTCTAAGATCGGAGAAAAAAATGTTTCGCATCTATCTTAAATGCAAGAGATAACTTTACATAGATATGATTGATATTTAACACTCTGATTGTGTTTTTATTTTCTAGAAAAATGGTAAATCGTGAAACCTTATTGTTTTTCTAGTTGCAAACTTACAAGTTGTAAGTTCATCTGAAATGATATTAAAATGTGATAATAATTGAGAGGCGATGGAAAAAAATAATGTTCTTAACCACATGAATGTTTTGTTCGTGAAGATCGATTTTTGTGGTTTTTTCTTCTTCTTTCCTTCGTTTATCATTAATTAAGAATTTTGATGTTTCCTGTGAGAAGGAATCAACAGTTTAAATGCATTCTTTTCAAATACCTTTTTATTATGCAAATTTAACTCTCTAGACATGGAAATTAATGCTACATCCGGTACCGAAAACCATATCACAAGAATCAAGGTCAAATAAGTACTTACTATGCACGATATTCTTTCATTTCTTTTTTTTGCCCTATCATCAAATGTTTTTTTTCCTTTTATGTTTATTTTTAGTTATTCTCCAGAAGTTTTAACATTTTTCACATAAATACACAAATTTTATTATCACTTAGTAATCGAACTTCGAGTTCTTTCATACAGAGTTACGAAAAATATTAAGTAGAAAGTTTAGAACAGGTAATATTAATAAAATTATAAAAATCATAACTTGAACTTGTGTAAAAACCTTTTGTTTATAAAATATTTAATCCGAATGTTTCTTCCGAACAAAAACAGCTGATCTCCATTTGAAATATTTAAATCCGGTATTTTTATTTTATAAACTCAACAAAACAGTTTTATTGAAAATAAGATATTTATTGTAACTTTCAAATTTATTACATATCAGATGCTTCCAAAACTGCTCCTGAATAAGCTAAATCCCAATAATGTTCACAATGGTGTTTTAGGAAAAACTCTCTAACAAGCTTTTCCATTGTAAAATGCTTGAACTTAATTTCACCAAAACAACGTCTTGGAACTTTTCCTTCCCATACAATAGTGCAAGAATTGGGAACTTCTTTTTCACCATCAGCAGTTACTTCACTGCATTTAATCATATCTTCTTCCCATTTGATTCTATGCATCATTAATCGTCGATAACGTTTTTGTTGCTTAGGACCTCCTTCTACAACTACGACACAACAATCACGGAAAAGAATCACAACACCGGTCATAAAGAGTTGCTTAGCATTTGTTTCAACCTTGAATTTTTTAGATTGAACATTATGTAAATCTCTGATACGATAAACTGAGACATTGACTCCCATGGAAGTATCTTCCTTAAGTTTTTTTATTTTCTTTTCACGCTTCTGCTCGTCTGTCAATTTTCTCGATTGATTCGCATCTTCATGTTCTTTCTGTCGTCGTGCCATCTGCTCGCGAACATGAGCTTCAATTTTCGTTGGATCTTGAATTGCTTCATTGCCAAGCACGCGCATTAAATTTGAAATTTTAAGTTTTGGTTCTGGAGGATCAATCAAACCTAAGCGAATCTTTTCTTGCTCTTCTTTCCATGCTTCACGACGATTTTGACGTCTTAGTTTTTTACGTTCTTTTTTTGTAAGAAATACGGGAAGATAAGCTGGCCTCAATGGATCATTAGGAGGTCGCATTTGTGTTGGATGTTCTATTAAATTAGTGATAGCTTGATCACGAATTGAAATTTTGCCTTCGACAATTTTATTCAGATCATCAGTCAGAATTACTGAGTCCCACCATTCGTAACCATATTGTGGAAATCCCTCACTATGAACATCGGTTTTGGGAGCAATCAAAGCAAGTTTCGTAGCTGAACTGATACCAGTTTTTCTGGCAATTTGAGAAATTTCATTTTGAAGTTTTTCAAGTTGAGATTTCATTCGAAGTCGTTCAGCAATTTGAAGGAATTTTCCAGGTTCATGAAATCGAAGAGCTCGCTTTCCTCGGATTGCTGGCTTAACCATAATCCGTTCGTCATAGAAAGCTGGCTCAGTTGTTTTCGCTTCTTCAATTGCTTTTTCAGTCTGTTGATGTTTAAAAGTTTCCTTCTTTTTCGCGCGAATGTTGGCTTTAAGTGTTGGCGTTAAAGTTTGAATATTAATTTCTCTACCACTGGTATCAACTGTTCGTCCCTCATCATCTAAAATCAAAGGCCTCGGTTTGTCTGTTGGTTTTGGAACAGTTGCTGCAAACGAAGGATTTATAGGATTTATCATAGTTCCAAGCGACCCCGAAAGTTTAGCTTGTATCTGTCTTTGCAGATCCGCAATTTTCTTTTGTCTTTCGTCAACTTCCGCTGTCTTTCCAACTTTCATATCCTCTAATTTCTTCTTTCGTTCTTCAATTTCACGTTGTGCATTCTCCATCATTAATTTAATTTGATTCGAAGATAATGCGGCGTTATTACTTGCCGGTGTTTCGGAATTTTCATCCTGTTTTAATAATTTCTTTTTCACTGGCTCATCATCCTCTTTATCTTGATCATGATGGCGTTTTTTAGATTTTGGTGACTCTTGATAAAAGCCTAAGATTCCATGCACTTTCTCTGAAAGTTTTTGCGCTTTTTTGGCTTCAACAATTGATGAAAGTTTTGTAGTGAACTTCTCTTTGTCATATCCATTGTAAAGTCCTCTTTCAAAAATTGCTATTATTCTGTCGTCAACAGATCCTACCACCTTATAACAGATTTTTTCCAAATCCGTCTTTATTTCGTCTATTTCTTTACGAGAGAGGCTCATCTTGATAGGTTAATATCTTTCGACGTTGATAATCGTTTACTACTAAAAGACATAATAAAATTTAATTTTCAAATTAGGATCACGACATATAATAAACAATGAAAAGAATGTGATTTTCAATGTACTTTCAGCAAAGATGCTTTCCGATTTGAAAAAACTTATCAAAAAAATTAGATAACTTTTTATCACTTTAAGTTAATTTACTTACACTTTATAAGTCAGCAGATATAAAATTGTCTTTAATTACTGAAAAAGTTCTACTCTTGAGAACTTTCTTTATTATTGATTTAAATGATAGAAATTTTAATAATTTCCTGAAACGATCAACATTGGGGATGTAAAGAAGTTGAATAAATTCAACTGAAAGGAACGGAAGGGGTACACAGCTTTAAAATAAATATTCTCGTTAAATCTATCAAGTTTCTCATTAGAAAAACATTAAATGTACTGTTTGTAATAACGTAGAAAAAAACAATAAGAATGGCATCAAATATGTAAATAAATAGAAAGTTTTGTTCTAAAATATCTTCCATAAGTATTGAAAACCGAAAAAAAATAATTACCTATTAATAAACTTTTTAAATCAATTATAGATACCTAGCTAGGTAGGTGTTGAGA
>CVRI01000001.1:527251-601848 GCA_900005825.1 Clunio marinus
GGTGTTGAGAATAATTGAAAATTCTATTTTTATTACCTATATTTAATGAAGCTCGAAGCATATTTTGAGCTATGAAATATTTTTAATATGAGCGTTTTAACATTTAATTTCTGCCTAAAATTAATCAATCAACTATTTTGTCTGGCTCCTTTCATGACTCAAATATTACTAATTATTATACAAATATTATTATTTTGTTTTCTTACAAGATCTACCCATGATGTCACAGTGCTTCTTCTCTTTCGTCTAGATAGGCTCAAGGCTTCACAAAAAATAACAATAATTAAGAAAGAAGAAAGTGAAATTAATCATGAATCACATCTTCCGATCTTCGAGAAAAACTTGATTGATATGTAAATAAGTTCAAGATATGTATTAAATAACATATTTAATATGTTGCGCTGATATTAATGATTATTGTTATTTAATATTGAGGGAAATGAACAAGCCTACCAGACGAGAAATGATGAAAGAATTCAAAATCTTACTCTATATACACACAGAGAGAATCATTTCAGTTTCGATCATAATCAAATTAAAATAAAAACACTTAGTGATCTCGATATTTTGCATATTTTTTATCTTTCATTAACGAACATCCACTTTCTCAGTTTATTCTCTCTTTTTTTCCGCTTGATAATAGCTACGTTCCACCTTGTTGTTGTCATTTCATGATTTTACAATAAATATCAGAAAAAACCCG
Source organism: Clunio marinus (assembly GCA_900005825.1). Lineage (NCBI taxonomy): Eukaryota > Metazoa > Arthropoda > Insecta > Diptera > Chironomidae > Clunio > Clunio marinus. The sequence goes on from CVRI01000001.1 coordinate 527,955, forward strand.
AAAACTATTTCAGTTTGCAAGATACCGTTGAAGTGTGATCATTATACATAATACAAGTGCAGTAATATTAAGTGAAATCTTAAACCTGAAAAAGACTTTTTTGTATGTAAAGTGAAGAAAATGGACATTAATGAATTTCGTGAGTTTGGTCGTGCCGCGATAGATTTCTTGGCTGATTACTTAGAGAACATTAGAGAAAGGTTCGAACGGAATTTCATTAATGAATTTTAAATGATGAGTTAACAGAAAAAGTGCAATAAATGAATTTTATATTTGTTTGGAAATAGGCCAGTTTTGCCTTCAGTTGAACCAGGATATTTACATGAACTGCTTCCAACTGAAATGCCAAAGGAATCAGAAAATTGGAAGGATATTATGAAAGATCTTGACAGCTTCATCTTGCCAGGTTTAACTCACTGGCAGTCTCCAAGATTTCATGCGTTTTATCCATCACAGACATCTTTCCCAGCAATTATTGGAGAAATGATTTCCGCTGGCTTAGGTTAATATTTAAATAGTTTAAAATTGAGAAGTAAACTTGTACCACACCCTATTGATGTTTCCGTGTGCCTTTTCAATTAATTTCGTCTTATATTTGCATCTTTTTCAAGCACTAGCTAACATCAAAATGAATATTTTAGATATATATTTGCAATTGAAATTTAACTAAAATTTATTTCGCTTGAAGAAGATGCGAATAAAAATCCAATTATTATTAAATCATATTTTTCATTTTATCTATTTTCTTATCACTTCTTTTAGTTTAATTTAATTTTTTATTTTTTTCATTTTCCACCTTTCTTCAGGTGTTGTTGGATTTAGTTGGGTGAGATATTTTTAAACAATAAAATTTAATTGAATTACATGATGACATTTATTTCTTTCAACAGATATGCAGTCCCGCTTGCACTGAATTAGAAGTCATTGTAATGGATTGGTTGGGAAAATTTCTAAATCTCCCAGCACATTTTCTTCCGAGGTAAAATAAAAACGAAAAAAGAATTAGATATCATAAATTCTTAAGTTTCATTAAAATAAATAAATTCTATACAGTGATCCCGGAAATGGCGGTGGAATTATTCAAGGATCAGCAAGTGAAGCAATATTAGTAGCTGTGTTAGCAGCGCGTGAAGAAAAAGTTCGTCAAATGAAAAAGGAAAGACCAGAAATGAGTGAAGGAGATATTCGTGCAAAACTTGTTGGCTATGGAAGTATTCACTCTAACAGCGCAATTGAAAAATCAGGATTATTAGCTGCGACTAAAATGCGTTTACTTGATTCCGATGAAAATTCAATTTTACGAGGAGAAATTGTTCAGCAAGCAATTGAATCTGATATTGAAGCCGGATTAATTCCATACGTTTGCATTGCTACCGTAGGAACGACTGGAACCTGTGCATTTGATAAATTGGAAGAAATTGGACCAATTTGCAAGAAGTACAATGTTTGGATGCATATTGATGCAGCATATGCTGGGGCAGCGTTCTGTTTACCAGAATACGCGCATATAAAGGAAGGAGCGGAATATGGGGATTCAATTAACTTTAATCTACACAAATGGATGTTGGTAAACTTCGATTGTTGTGCAATGTGGATCAGAAATGCTAATGCGTTGACTGAATCTTTCAACGTCGAAAGAATTTATCTTGATCACAAATATCAAGGTGATTCGAAAGCTCCTGACTATAGACATTGGCAGCTAGCACTTGGACGTCGGTTCCGTTCTTTGAGAGTATGGATAACATTAAGAACTTATGGGCAAGATTACATTAGATCATACATTCGAAAGCATATATCGCTTGCTAATCTTTTATTAAAATATATGTCGGAAGATGAAAGATTTGAAGTTGCAGGTTCATCATTAGCTCTTGCATTCTTCCGTTTGAAAGGCGATTGTTCTTTGAGCAAGCGACTTCTCGACAAAATTGTTGAAAGAAAAAATATTTATATGATCCCAGCATTATTCCAAGATAAATTTATCATTCGATTTGTCATTTGTGGCATGGATCCACAAGAGAAAGATATTGAATATGCTTGGAATGAAATTAAAACCGTGGCCGATGAAATGTTCGAAGAGATTAAAAAAGAACAAAAAGAAATTGTTGAAGAAAGTCAAATAAAAGAAGGTAAAGAAATTCATGTTGACAACAACAATAACGAAAAAGTCATTTTTGAGAAAATTAATGAAATTTCTGATGTTATCACAAGACATTTTGATATAAGCTCTGATACTACAACTGAGAAAACAAAGCATTGAAAATCTGCTCAACATTTAATAATTATTATCAAAATTAGAAAACTAAAAAATCATACAGAAAAATTTCATAAACTTCTTTTTACGTGCGATCCAAAAATGTGCGCCATCTCGTGTTCGGACGGAACAATTACAATCTCTAATGTTAAATAAATTTTTGTAAACTTTATATGTTTACAAATTAGTTATATATAATTTTTATAAAGTGATTAAAACTCGTAAAATTTGATGCTGTAAAATTTTATTATCCACTTATTGTATATCATTTAAATAAGAATATCAAAATAAAATTTTTAATGGTCCTCAAATAGTTTCGATGAATCACAATTTGTTTCATTTTATGCAGACAAAACTTCATCAGCAGACTTACTGACTTCTTCCCATGAATATTGCATGTCTTCAGATTTTGTAAAGCGAGAACAGACAGCCATTCGCAAAAAGAAAGTATCACCAATCTTTGAAGGAACTAAATGGATATTGCCACGCCCGTTGATTTTCTTAAGAAGCGATTCGTTAACTTCATTTGTTCCTTTAAGTCGGAAACAAACAAGTCCCATCTGAACTTCAGTAAAGATCTCAAATCGTGAATCAGCCATACAAAGTTTTTCGAAATCTTTTGCAAATCCGATGTGACGTTGAATATGTGTCTAAGCAAAAATAGAAGAAAAAAATTTATTGTAAATTGTGAGAGTTTTTAAGAGAGATTTAAAAATTTACTTGAAGATTTTCTACTCCATAAAGACGAAGAACAAACCAAAGCTTTAAAGCTCTGAAACGACGTCCCAATGGAATTTGCCAATGTCGATAATCTGGTGCTGATCCTTGTTGATCATGTTTTAAATATAAAGGATCGACATTGAAAGCATCAACGACCCAATTTGGATCTTTCAACCACATGGCGGAACAATCAAAGTTGACAAGCATCCATTTATGAGGATTAAAGTTGAAAGATTCAGCAAGTTCGATTCCTTTCATCAAATATCTATATTCAGGGCAGATAAAAGCTGAACCAGCATAAGCTGCATCAACATGAACCCAGACCTTATATCGATTTCCAACTGGTCCAATTTCATCCAATCTGTCAAATGCGCATGTGCTTGTTGTTCCCAAGGTAGCGACAACATAAAAGGGAATAAGACCAGCAGCAAGATCTTTCTTAATAGCATCTTCAAGTGCTTCCCCTCTCAACTTGTGAGAACTGTCTGCTTTTACTTTTCTCATATGAACACCTCCGAGTAAACCAGCACGCTCAACCGAACTATGTGCTTGTTCTGAAAGAGATTAATTATTTTATTAAATTTCCATTAAGAAAAATCTTAAATTTAATTTCACCTGAACAGTATGCAACCAACTTTGAAACGATTACATCATCGCTAAGCTCAGGTTGTTCCATTTTAATTCTTTGCATAGTTTTTGCTTTTGCACCAAGAAGTGCAACAAGTGTTGCTTCACTTGCAGTTCCTTGAATTACTCCACCACCTTTTCCGCCTGAACTTGCAAGAAATTCACTAGGAAGATCAAGCATTTTTCCTAACCAATCAAGCATGACAACTTCAAGTTCAGTGCATGCAGGGCTTGCGATCCATGTGAAGCCTATACACGCAATAGCCCCAGATAACATATCGGCAACAATCGCGGGATAAGAATTTGCTGTTGGAAAGTATGCATGGAACTGAATACAAAGAAAAGAAACATAAATATATGTATAATGGCTATAAAACTTTGATAACTACAAATACCTTTGGACTATGCCAATGAGTTACACCCGGCATTATAACTCTCTCAATGTCACTCATAACATCTGTCCAGTTATCAGGTTTTTCAGGTGCTGAATCAGGTATCAATGGACGAAGATATCCCGGTGTTACAGTTGGTAGAACACGTCTTAGAATATTAAAATTAATACATTCAATCAAAAAAAAATTCCGTATGATTTATGAATTTACGTTTTGAAATTCAAAATAAAGCAAAACGCTTTTAACATTTCAAGAATTTATATTGCATTCGAACTAAATAAACCAGCTTTTACTGTTATGACTTTTGTTTCTCATTTCATGGTCGAGGATAGTTTGTGGTAGTCTTGTAAGACCTTGAACAAAGACTTACAGCTTATAAAGAGTTTAACTCAACTGCAATGTTTGTTGAGCAAGAGACTCATTCAACCTTCATTGTACAGAACCAGTTTTGTTTAATTGATTTGCACACTATATGTGCTTTAAGTTTTCTTTATTTTTGGTTCCGGTTCCGATTCATTTCAAACTGTTGTCTTAGTTGTTTCAGTGCAAATTGTAATTAAAGGTTGAAAATAGAATGTCATTAAAGTCAGCCAATTTATAGGGAATATTTCAACAAGGTTAATAGGAAAAGTAAAACTAAACATTGGGAATAAATATATGAAAATTTATGTTTGATATTTATCGTTGATATTTGAGAACGTTTTAAAATGGAATAGATGAAGAGAACTCGAGAACGTTTTACAAGATAAACATAACTTGAAGATGATGACGCTGGTAATTCCTTCAACTTATTAAAAACGGGTTTTATTCATTGGTTTGTATTAACAACAATGTGATTCATGAAAAGAAAACTTATTTGGGATTTACCTGTCGCGAATGTTTTCCAAGTAGTTCGCAATATATTCAACCATCTCTCTGGCGAAATCTTTGAACTCGGGGGCTTCCATGTCTATCTAAAAATGTTTGTAAAATTTTATTTTTAGTATTTTTAGATTAGAAATGAATATTCTTAAAATATCACACAGCCACAGTTATTCAATTATAATAATACGACATCCACAAAGATTCATTCTATTTACACTTACTGATTTTTTATTTTTCTCCTCAGACATTTTGAAGTCTTTTGTAAGCAAAAATAGTAATATTATTATTCATTAATTTAATGAAAAAATCAGTTTTGTATCATTAAATTCGTGATAAGAAATTTTCTATGCAGATATTGAAAATATTTTTATTAGTTAGATCATTGTTTTCACGTTTTCCTTGAACATATTAGCACGATTTCAAATATCCAATTAAGATTATCAACAATTGAAAGTTTGTCACGCATGAACTGAGACTCAACATTATTGATAATCTTCTTATCTAATTAATACCTACTTGTTGATAGTCAAACTTTTGCACTTCCAAAATTACTTATGAATGATCAAATGAGTTAGTTCCACTTATACAAGAAATTATACCAAGAACAAAAATAAGCGTAGAAATCAAAAATGTGTAGGACCAACTTAGCAGCGTCAAAACTGAAGAGAAACTAAAGCTTTATGTTGATTGTGACGAACTTTTTATATCAAACACTGAATCATTTGAGTGGGAAAAAAGCTAAAATGTATATAAATGTCAGGGGTGAATGAGCTTTTTTTCTGTACAAGCTATGCATAGGTAACATAAATCTAGGAAAGAATAACTAACGTGTGTCGGTATTTTTTCTTCATTTTTTTTTATTTTAGATCAATACACTTAAATGTAAGCAAATAAGAAAAATCACTTTAAAACTTTTATGTGATTCCTATGCTCCAACTCTGTAACGTAAAATACATGAAAAAGAAAGGGAAGTGTTCTTTAAGTAGCTTTATATGTCTCTCGCATGCTCTCCATTCATGTTCTTCTACATAATGTACAAAATAAATCTGATGAGATTGGAGAAACATTTTCTCAATTCCATTCTGTATTGTTTAAACATAAAGCGCTTTCGATACATAACAAAAATGGGGTTTATGCTTTTTCTTTTCAAGATAAGAGGGTGGTTAATGAAGTGAGAAAAGGACTTAAATTTATGACCTATTTAATTTTTGACTTCTGCTTTTGATTCTTCTTTAGATTTATGATTTTTTAATTGTTGAAACTGATTTTCATTTAAAACTTTAGTATAAATTCAGTTCTCTTAAAAATCTATTTATTTCTCGAGACATTCGCAAAGAAGCAGTAAGTTCAGAAAAATCTAATTAAAGTTAAATTAAAAAAGATTTTGATAATTCGTAATGAATATTCTGTAACGGATATCTTTTCAAAAACTCACCAAATATGATTCTCGAAGTTCAACACACAAGAAACTAACCCCTCAATGGGTACACAGCTGTTTAATGTGAAAAACAACAAGAAGCTCAAAATTTTTTCTAAATAAAAGTGTTATCTATTGCAATATTTGCCATTTTGAAATAAAAATATGTTCAAAGGTTGAAAAAAAGTAAAGAAAATAAGTTGTCATTAAAATAAAGTTGAAAAAAGTAAGTCTGAGGCTGTTAGTCAAAATTCAATTTTATTTGGCTTCATCCAGGAGGGGAATGGAAAGATTTTTTTTGTTCCCAATAAAAAATAAAGTAAAAATAAAATTTTTAATTTTAGATAAAGTGAAATGCCTAACGAACCAGAAAAGAACCCACTCTCGGGAAATAAACCGACCATACATACAACACATCAATTACCTATTGATCTAGCTGTAACAAACAAAGTTATTGTGAAGCCAGCAAATGAAAAAATGTCCATACAGCAAACGTTTCGAACGATTCAACAACCACCTACAATGAGAGTTGTTCGAATGCCGGGCACAGGAGCATCCGGTGCACAAATTATTCAGACACAGATTATGCCACCTACAATTTTGAAATCGTCAATTCCTGGAAGATCGACAATTACTGTTTCTAAATCTCCAACAACTTATCTTCCTCGGGTGACAGCAACGTTGAGCACAATTCAGGGAGCTAAAGGTACACAACAAATTCGTACGCCTACTCCACCCGCATCCTCTGTAGCTGGTATATCACCTGCATTTGTGAGATCGATTACACCGCGAACATCATCACCAAATGCTGTTCTGTCACAAGGTACAACTGCTTGGGTGTCAGGAAGCGGTGCAATGCAAGTTCAGGTACCTCAACAAATTATTCGTTCAACAATAACTCAGAATCGTACAATCACTGCAAATATCTTTGGACAGTCTACAAATCAACAAGGATCGAATATCAGTGTGACGACAACCACAACTGGGGCATCAGGTCAACCAACATATGTCGCTACAGTTCTTCCTCAGCGACCACAAGGAGCTACAATTGTCTACACCTCCCAGCAACAGCAACCATTTATTCAAGGACAAGTTCAACGAATGGGATTAACGACAGGTACGACAAATCCTCGTCAAATTCGTCCCATACAGAGGATTCCAACAACAGGCATTCGAGTGAATACTTCTGGCTTGAGTATTCGTCAAAATGTCCCTAGCTTAACACCTACTACGGTTATTGCAACACAAAATAGAACCAATTCGGGATTAGCGTCGTCAACAACAATTTCTAATACAATCCCGGCAAGAATTTTCCAAGTTCAATCACAACAACCTGGAGGGTCTCAAATCATCAGTCAATCTAATCAAAAAATTGTTTCTGCTAACGTTATGTTGCCTATCATTGTGAACAGCCCTCGTATAACTCATTCAGTGAAAAATCCTTTGCCTCAAGGAATCATTGCACATGTGAGTAAATTGACTTCAGGAACAGTTTCGAATGACGGTACAATTATAAGCAATTCTCTAACAAACACTATGGCATCGATGTCGAACACAATGGTGGCGTCAATTCAAACGAATCAGTCAGGACAATCTCAAGTCACGCAGGGTAATAACCAGCAACAAGGGACTATTTACACAACTCAATCAACCCAACAAGTACAAGGAATGACGAGTCAAGGTGGAAATCAAATTATTACGGTTTCACAACAACAGCCGCAACAATTAATTAGTAATCAATCGAATATTCATCAAAGTGGAAATGTACAGACTGTCGTTCCATTAGCAATTGGTTCAAGAAGTGGAAATATTCCTATCAAGACAATAACCGTTTCAGCATCAAATTCTGGGTCACTGGATAGTTCATCTGTAGTTCACCGTAATCTGTCATCTAACACTGGAAATATACAAGCAACGACAATTATGCCAATTACTAAGATTGTGTCCCAACAGCAAGTGGTGAATCAGAATCAACAGAACATTTCTGGTTCACAAGTAAATCAAGGGACGCCTGTGTACATTCACACAAGAATCCCAACTGTATCGACTGTTGCATCATCAGCTCAATCGCAAGTTATCGCTGTATCCTCTTCGAGTTCAACACCAACGTATTCTACTTCAGGAACTCCAGCAACTGTTTATTACGAGCAAGCTTCTGTCACAACATCAACGACTACACCATCTTCCTCGAGCAACGAGCAGTCATACACTGTTGCGTCTGCTTCAAATATTCGATACAATGAGAAAATGATTCATTCAATAATCGCAACGAGTTATCAAAATCAAGCTGCTTCTGCTCAAGGAAATTCATCGCATATTCAACAACAATCGTCATCGTCGAATCCAATTCGGTTCAGTCCATTAGTTGTTGAAAATCAAAGTGGATCGCAAAATCAACAATCGCATCAGATTATAACAATGGGTGCAGGAAATATTATTCAACAGCAACAAGGATCAATTGCAGATACTGCAACTCATGTTATTGTACCAATTTCTAATCAAGTTCCAACTTCACCTCGTGGACCGGTAGCAGCGATAAGGAAGCAAAATGAAACGACACCTGTAAAGGGAGCTAAGAAACAGCCGAAAGGAAAGAATTACCAAGTTCATGAGACATTGCAATTGAGAGGCCCACAACGTCCACAAATGTCAGCGGCTGTTGCTCAACTTACTAATGTGAAGCCTTTAGAACCAAAGCAACATTCAACTGCTTCCTCTCCAAAAACAATATTTTCAGAACGTGAAAGTCCTTTGCATGGTGACGATTGGTCTGACGGTTCGACGACAGTTTCGATACCGAATAGTCCACGATCCGAAGATGAAGATTTAGATGCTTTAATAATGAGTAACCAATTTAACAAAGTTAATGAGGAAATTGGAAAGTTTTTGAATAAAACTCCAGCAAAAATAAATAGCGCTGTTAAACGAGAATCGAGTGAGCAACAAGCGATTCCTCGAACTAAAAAACTTAAAACGTAAGATTTCTTTCATTTTCAAAAATTTAATTAAATAATTACAAATTCTTTCTTATTCAGCGAACGTGTTGCTACTGACATTTCTGATTCTGTCGCTGAAACTAACAATGAGAATAGTGCGGAAAATGCGAACAATAAGAAGAAAGATGTTGTGTTGAAAAAGCCACAAGCTTCATTGTTGCCTGCTTACAATCATGCACCAAAACACGCTCATAATCACTTCTTACGCTATTCTGATGTAAGAGTACGTGACGAACGAAAGCCAAGCGTAATGGACTTGGCTAATCAACCAAAGGTTGCTCAACGCGTTAATGGTTGGAAGACTCATATGATAAATGCTGAAATTACTGAAATGGTAAGAAAAGGAACAAAATTTATAACGTTCGAATGTTGAATGTTTCTTTATTCACTTTCAGATCAATGACGAGACTCAGGAAATGGAGAAGCTGAATGCAGTCTTGAAAAGATTGGAAACATTTGAATCATCCCAAGAAGCTGAAAAAGCAAGCGAATTAATAAAGGTAAGATTTAATTTTTTGTCCACATTTCACTATTTATTATAAAAAAAAATTTCAGGGGAACTTACAGAGGAGTCGTTTAATTATTGACTCTTTCATGGATTCAAGAACTCAACTTCTCAAGATATTTGATCACAAGGATCATGCAAGTGACATAATCAATCGATGTGCTTCTAAACGCAATTTTAAGAAGCGATAAATTTTAAACACAAAACACTTTTTATTTTTTTTAAGAAATTCTAATCGTATGTAGAATTTAAGCTTATTTTTATTTTTATCTGCTAAATTTTCATGATCAAAAAATTTGGCATTTACAAGCATGAAATCTCCTTTAACTTTTTTCAAAATTTTATTCTCATTCTATTTATTTTCTTTTTGTATTTGAGATGAACCATTTCAATAAAGGTTTAATAATTTCATTGAAAAGTTGAAAAATAAATTGACTGTTTTGTAGAAAACTATTTGTAAGAAAGAAACTGTGGATGAATAAAAAAGTTTATTGATTCTTTAAACATCTGTTTAATTTTGAAAGTAAGATGAGTAAGAAAGGGGAAATACATTCAAGGTTTTATCATTCAGAAATTTAATATGAGCCATCAGGACTTCCATCACTACCACCACCCCCAATCACCATCATCTTCATCATCTTCATCATATCCACCATCACCACCATCACCACCATCACCTCCATCACCACCGTTTCCACCGTTTCCACCATCGCCCCCATTGCCTCCATTGCCTCCATTTCCATTACCGTCTCCTGCTCCACCATCTGCGCCATTACCACCGTTTCCTCCACTTCCACATGGACCGCCGTCACCACCGTCACCTCCATCTCCACCATCACCTCCATTGCCTCCCCATTTGCCCTTTTGACCTTTTTTTCCATCCTTTCCGTCTTGGGCTTTGTTGCAGTTCTTAGAATCTTTGCCGTGTTTACCGTCTTTGCCATCTTTTCCATCTCTAGGTGCTTTCACCTTCTTACCTGCTGTACGATGTACTAAAGCAAATGTGAAATTAGTAAGAAAAACAATTTTATGTTAAGATTCAGTTACCAACTAAACATAGAAGCACTAAAAATACTAAAATCGTGAACTTTTTCATGTTAACTCTTTTCGCTCAAGACTGAGATAAGAAACAGAAAGTTCTCGACTTTTAAAATTAATTTCAATTAAAATAACACCTCCTGTTTTATGTTTTTTAGTGTTTGTTAGTAATCATTTAAAAATTAATGTATTAATGGAAAACTTTCCACTACAGGTAGATTCAACTTATCCGAATGTTTTTTATTGATTGTATTTTTTTGTACATACATATTGAAGCAAAGCATTTGTATTAAAATTACTAATAACTGTCATCTGTATCTCTTCTTACGTGTTCTTAATAACTATTAATGATTAAAAAAAATAGGCCTGGAAATTTATTTACTAAAATGAATTGAGAAGAATAGAAAAGAAAAATGTGTGAGTTAAAACATTTTGTTTTATGAGTATTGAAAGTATAAAAACAATATGAACTTATCCAACAGCGACAATATAATAACAAAAATTAAAAAATAAATATTTTGATGCTTAAATGTATTATCTTTTATTAAAGAAGCTTAAATTTAAACCTTTCATTCGCCGCATTTGGTGGTTGAAGATAATGTGACACAGTTTGACTTCGAACTTGTTGAAAATTTTTTTGATTTGCGGGATTTCTTCTCCTTCTATGATCAGGTTGTAAGTTTGGTGGCCTTAAGTTTTTGATGACTTTTTCCCCTGCTTTTTGATTAATGATTTGATGGCCTGAGGGATCTGGAATTGGTTTATCAAAGTATTCCAATTTGTAAGCGTATTTGATGGATGGAGTTGAAGAAGTTTCTATTTTTGCTGTTACATTTGGCTTTGGGTAATAATTTGTGGCATCATAAAGTGGCAGGCGAATAGAGCCAGCACCAGGAGAATAATTTAAATTGACAATTCTTATATCTGGAGCTGAAACTTTTGAGTAGCTATAAGGTTTAGTTACAGGCAATGGTGCTAGTGTAGTCGTGGTTGTTCTAAGCGCCTCTTCTTCTTGCTTCTTTTTCAATTCATCTGCAAATGCTGCCCTTATGTTACTTATGACATCATCGTAAACAGTTATGAGAGGATTTACTTGATGCGGAATGACAGTCGAATCTTTTAATGGAATTGGAATTGACGCTGCCACATATTTCTCTTTAAACAAAGGATTATCGAAAGGTTCCTTTCCGAAATACTTTGTTTTATAACATGAAATTTTTTCTCCCAAGTCATTTAATCTCTGAGGTGATTTGTTGTAACTTGTTCGTTTACCTTTTTCTTCAATGTCATGTGGGACAGGATTTATATCACGATCGATATCTTCACAAATTTTTGCATTTTTAAAATTGTAAAGTGATTCTTTAGCTCGTGGGAAATTTCTTATATTTTCCGAATATCTGAAAGCTGACATAGTATCGAGTGTCTGTGAGTCGGGGAGATTATAGTAAGGATATTTATGAGATTTCGTATTTGTTTTTGTTCCATAAATTGTCTTTGAAAGTCGTCTCTTCCTCCTGCTTTCATTATCAGTTACATCATCTTCGTCGTCATCATCTGGGAGATACAAAGAAGTTTTTTTCAACAATTCATCTAATTGCTTTAAAAGCTTTTCTCCCGTCAGCTCAGGTAAATCAGATTTCTTTATAATGGCAAGAGCCATTGGTTGTTCAACTTCTTCTTCAGCATCTCTTCGTACTCTAAAATGTGAATTTACTTTTTCACTTCCGTGGTTATAATCAGTGTCTTCGAAACCTTCTTCTTTGTAGTACAAGTTTTTCTTTTCCAATGTTAATCTTTCCTTCGCTTGTGGATGTGAAGCATAAGACTTTGGTTTGTGACTTTCAGCTTCAACATGTCTTACTTGAGCGTACAATCGAAATGGAATAAATTTTTCATTTCTCAAAGACATTTGGTCTTCATTGTCATCATTTTCGTTTTCATTGTTGTAAACCTCAACGTTTTGTCTGTTCATATTTTCATCGATATTTTGATCATTTATGCTTTCAATATCCCCACTTTCAGTTGCAATGAATTCACGTTCAAGCTTCGGTCGTTGCTCTTCCACAAGTTCCTTTTCACGTTTCACAAAGTATTCAATTTCTTCGTTTGGCTCTTGGTTAATGTCTTCGTTCGAGTCTTCGTCAAGCTCATCGTAATACTTCTGATTACGCATTTTAAGGAAATCAACGTAATTTCTCGTCGTTTCAAAGCTTCGAGGTTCAATTGGTTGAATGCTTATAGGCGACGGATTAAACAACGGAAGAAAACCTTTTTCTTTAGGAATGAATTTCTTATCTGTTACTCTGATATTATTAATACGATTGCGTTCTGAATCAAATTTCTGTTGATGTTCATATTTCCTATGATTCAGATTGAATTGTTTAGGTGATGAAGATCGCGACATGCCAACAGTTGTGTTTTTATTGTTTGTAGACGATGGTGGAGTTCTACCATGAAATGATAACTTTTTTATCATTCTGATATCTTCTCTTGATATTGGTGTCATCACTCGAACATTATCAGTTGGTTCGTATCTTATAATAATTTTTGCAGACTTTTGTGGTTCACCTTTGTTTGTGTAAACTTTTTTCTGATTTTTCGAATCATAATATGGAACTTTATAAGGTGGGGAACTTCGAGCTGTTCCCTTGTTTTCAACTTGGATATAATCTTCTTGTTCATGATTTATGCAACATGCAAATCTACTCAAGACAATTATCACAATTATATTTCTTAACATTTTTTCCAACTTTCTTCTTCACTTTATTTCAATTCTTTTTTTTTTAATTTTTCCACACACCGATCGATCACAATTCACATTTTCGACTATCACTTTCGTTTGGCTCATTATACTATTTATAGATTTTTTTGAATTTTTCTCAATTTCAATTCGCTTTCTCGGGCATTTATCCACCGTCAGTAGTGTTAAGAAAGAAGGGGAAATTAAGTAATTATTTCGTTAAATTCGGCATTGTTGAATGAACTCGAGATTTTTTCATTTTTGAATTTTTATTGTAGTATCTACTCGTGAATCAGTTTCAAGCATCAGTTTATACCATCGAGCTATTTCCAATGCAATCATCTACATTGGTTTTCATTTTCGGACGATTGAATCTGTATAAAAAGTTTAAGAAATCAAAAAAACCGGAAGCAAGATTTTTATTTCATTCAATGTGCATTTCACTTTCTGCTCAATGATTATTCTCATCAAGAATTCTCAAGAAATTATCAAAATTACACAACATTCTTAACTGCCTTAAGTGTCTGAAGAAATTTTTTAACAAGACAAGATTTTTACGCTAAAATAATTTCTACCGTTTAACCACATTAACTTCGCTCTTTCTTTAAATTCATTCACATAATCATTATCCAATTGATTTGCTTGCCTCGTTAATACGTGTTGAAGTGTAGTGTCGACTACGAATCAGCACTTCACCAAGATGAAATCAAAGATGTGTTAATTAATTGAATGCTTGGTTAAAATGTTCACTAACGTTGTCATTTAAATTACGACATAACATTAATTAATAAATTCCCATGATCTGATCGAAATGATGTGAACAAAAATTAATTCTTTATATATTTAAACGAGAGACTCTTTGAAATGATTAAATTTGTCATATTCTCAGAGTAACGAGAATTGTTTTTATAGCACAAGAATGGGAATTCCAGCAAAACAAATATGCGATTTAAAATTTTATTTCATTTTTGTCATTTTGAGAGAGCAAACTAAAGTTTCTCAATTTAATACTTCTTTAGTATTTCTTTTTCTTTCTTCTTTGAGAAGCAGTCCGTGTTCAGACTTCTCAAGGAAGGGAAGTCGTGTGGAATAAGAAAATATTAAAATTACTGGATTAATTTTACTTTAGAACTAGTTTCGTGAAATTTTAAAATGTTTAACATTATTTTAATTTGTGAGTAGTAAATTTGATAATTTCAAAAGTTTTCTTCACATAAACAAAATATAAAATTAAGAAATTAAGAAAAATGATAACTAAACTTCACGAGAAAAAATTCCAACACTTAAGATTATAAAATTTGACCTCCAAGTTCAATAAGTTACGTTTGTTTTGTTTGATAAGAAATGTCTATTCTTCAACATAAAATATTCAAATTTTCATCGGAAGACATCTAAACAATTTGCTTTAAAAATATAAAGAATCACAAAACTTTTATATTTGCATATATAAAAACCGGCTTTTGCTTGAGTTTGTTACACTAAGTCCAAGGTGACATTGTCTTAAGATAAAGTGTTTTTATTATGCGAAGAATTGAACTAACATGTTTGAGTTGACTAAGCTTGGAAAAAAACTTGAAATGTTCACTTTTTGTTTATGCTTACTCATAAATGTTAAGGCTTAGCGGGTGTTGCTTTTGCCGGTGCACAAACTAATGATCCAACTTTCGATGGAATTTTTACTACTCCCACGCCAACTTCCGCTCTAACTGATGAGTATGTCCAACCACAAAATAAACAAGATCAATTTGATTGGAGGCTTTCAAGGGTTGGTTAATAATTTAAAATTATTAATGTTTTGATTGATTCAGACTTCCACAATAATCATCAAATTTTTAGGCTGTTTTTCAAAGTAGCAAAGGCGGAAATGTCATTTTGTCACCGTTGTCTGTCAAACTTTTGTTGACATTGCTCGCTGAAGCTGCAGGTCAAACTGTCGAATCTTTGACAAGAAAAGTGAGTCATGAATAAATAAAGTTGTTAAAGAAATAACACACAACAAGTTGTACAACGAGCTGCTTTCTTTCATAGGAATTGGAACAAGTTTTACCTTACAACAAGAATCTTAACGATGCAAAAGAATATTTCCAGAAGATTTTACTATCTCTAGAAGTGAGTTTATATGTTCTGCGAAAATTTTCAATAATAATTTTCATTTTTCTAGTCTAAAAGTGAAGAATATGCTGTTAATTTTGGTACAAAAATTTATGTTGATAAAAATGTTGCTGTCAACCAAAGATTTGGTTCGATTGCTAACCACAACTATTTAGTTGACATTGAAAATCTTAACTTTGATGATTCACGAGGGTCTGCACAAAAAATTAACAGTTGGATATCTGAAAGCACCAAAGGCCGTCTTAAGAGTTTAGTCACCGAAGATTCTGTTGCGAATTCCGTTATCCTACTTATCAATGCACTCTACTTTGAGGGAACATGGCGATATGGTTTCAATAACACCTTCACTGGTGGCTTTTATTCTCAACCTGGACAAAGAGTTGACAAAAGCTTCGTAGAAGTAACAAGAAATTTCTATTATTATTATTCAAAGCAGTTGGCTTCTCATATTATTCGTTTGCCTTACAATGGACGACGTTATTCCATGTTCATTATTTTACCGAAAGAACCCAACGGTTTGGAAGGCGTTGTCAATCGTGTCGATTCAGAAATATTGAGAAATGAAGTTGAGAATGTAGATGAAACAGGTAAATATTGATTAAATAAATTTGCAATAATTTCAATTCTTGTTTTATCCTCCCAGAGGTTCATGTTGTACTACCAAAGTTTAAATTTGATTCGTCAATAAATCTCAACGATGTCATTAAAAGTGTAAGAATTGAATGTTGATGAACAATCGTTTTAATTGACATCATTATTTTCAGCTTGGTATAAGAGAAATATTCGAGACGAATGCAACGTTCCCTTTACTTGCACGAGGCGGTACAACTGAAGGAAAGCTCAAAGTATCAAACATTATTCAAAAATCAGGAATTGTTGTAGATGAAAAAGGTTTTTGAATTAGAAGTAGAACATTTTGTTAATTGTTGTTAATGTTTCACGATACATTAATTAGGAACAACTGCATGGTCTGCAACTGAAATTGAGTTGGTGAATAAGTTTGGAGGTGAACCCAGAGAATTCATAGCCGATCATCCTTTCCTTTTCTACATTGAAGATGATACAACGGGAGCTAAGCTTTTCACTGGAATTGTGAATAATCCAGAATTTTAACATGAAGGAAAACATCAAAACATTGAAAATTTCCTTCATTGGAAATGTTTAGACATTGGAAATGTCGAGAATATTTAAATTTAATTTTTATTTCCACAACACCTACTTGTATGTATCTATTTGTATTTGTTATAAGAAATTGATTTGAATAAAGCAGAAGATGTTTAAGCAAGTTAGGAAGAAGAATTAATTTAAATTGAATAATGAGTGAGATTGTAATTAAAGTTTGTTAGTATTTAGCTACACTCTGTTGCTTTTATGACAAAATAATGATGCACAATGCATTTTGTGTTAATAAATAATGAATGTTGCATTAAATATTAGAAACATAAATATCTTGAGGGTGAACGTGCTTATTATAAGTATTTGCGACAAGGGAAACATCACTGGTACGTATATCTTATTCCGATAATTTAATATTCATCTTGATGATTTAATATTCTCCCTGAACGTCTAAGGGAGAATTTAATGTTTGTAATGCACCAATGTTATTATTCTTCCAACCATTTGCACGACATCAACAACATATGACGATTATTAGAGTTCATCAACTGTGACTAAAAGGCTTGAGGTCGTGAAAAATCGTTACACACTTTTCCTTTTAACGAAAGAATTAAAATTCTCGAGGGTCATGAAAGTATTTTCTCACTTTTCTCTCGATAAAAAGTCCTTCTTGGATTGTGGGTGAATGTGCCAAAAACTTTTTCAAAATTTACCGACGACGAACAAAAAAAAGTATGATTAATGATAATAAATTTCAACTTTCTGTTGTTGTAAAAAGCGGAACCGAGAAATCATAAATTATGTTTGTCTTTGACATTTGGGGGTCCACAATTTTAGGTTCAACAAATTTCATCGTGAATCAAGAAGGGATTACTTTTAATGGAACAATATGTAATTGACGAAATGTCTCGAATTCTATCATCACATCAAAGTTATTTCGTTAATTTTTTTTTCTCATGTTGTTTTCATGGAAGTGGTAGGAGACTAGGAGTTAGGGTTCTGTCTCACTAATGAGGGAAGTTACAATGATTTATGTAACAACTAAAGGTAAATATATAATAGTTTGTAGTTAAATTGACAACACGTAACTAATGGGATTTTAATTAACTCACCAATATTTCATATTTTCAATGTAAATACCATTTGTAGAAATTAGAGAATTAAGGTTTCTGTTGTAGTCTCTCATAAAAAAAATTCTTTAAATGCATTAATAAAACATTCACCTCAAGCACGTCTAATCTTTGGTAAGGTCTTGTAAACACGTTATCTACAAAACACATTTTTATGTGAGCTGAAAGCATGAAATGTCTAACTCTAAATATAATCCTTTTAAGATTTCTTGCAAGCAACAAGAACATGCTAAAGTTTTGTAATCCCAAAAGATTAAAAACACTGGCTGCGTTTGTCCTCAAAGTTAAAATTAATTACGGTTATTATCTTCCTCCACATTTTCCTCTCCCTTTTTCTTCAAAGATTTCGAAGCGTGATTCAAAGTTTTTGCGTAAACAATAATTTAACTTGAGATGATAAGTTGACATAATTAGCTATTAATTATATTAAGCCATCACAAGAAAAAACTTTTTTTATCTCTTGACGACACGTGAAACATTTTTCAGACGTTGACATCTGATATCGATTTAATTCTTATTATTTTTGCTTTCAGAAAATTTAATTTTAATAAAATTTTACGACTGTATTTTATTTCCGTTCTTCCTTTTCTAATTGCGGCAAATAAAAAGCTGAAAACAGTAAAAAGTTATGCCGGACTCAGATCTCTCGAACTTGAGTGGTTTAAATTTAAAGCAAATCGAGGAAAAACTTTTCCAGCACACTAGGAGTTGGAGAGATCAGGAAGTAAAAGCGTGGCATTAAAGAACTGAAAGAAAAATTAAAAAAAGGGAGCCGAAGAAAAACTTCAAAAATCACCCCTTGTTTCAAACGTTGAAATGTGCGAAGGATTTTATTATTCTGAACATTTATTTCACCTCGAAATTGCCGAGCTGAGAAAGGAAAAGTACAGAGGAAATTTCCTCACTTTTCCGGGTTTCGTTTGCATTGCACAAGCGCACATTTGTCTTTCGTTGTTACTAAACTTTACAATTCGTTTCTTTTTTGTATGTGCTTCATTAATGTTGTCGTTGATTATGATACCGAAACTACCAGAGAAAAAAAGGGAGATAAATGATTTCATTTTCATTCCTCATTTGAATAACAAAGCATTTTTCGGCTGAGGCATTTCGGGGGTGCTTCGAAAACAACGATTAAAATTTTAATGCTTCTTTTTATCCGTCATGTGGATATACGCAAAAGGCAACTTTAATGGGAAACAGAATATTGTTGTTTTTTGCTTAAGTGTCGGCAATCGATTCTTTGCAATAAAACGAAGCCGCAATCATCCGAGAAATTTGTTTTTTTTTTCGTTGTCAAAACAACCCAGAAATAATAAATTCTTGAAATCCTTTCAGTAAATAAAGAGGGTTGCAGGTTTTGTTATGCTTTTGGTGTTTATTTTCACTCTCCTACTAAAACTTTATGTCGACTGGATGCTGATGATTAAGAAAACAGTTAGAAATAATCCTGAAAAATTGAGACGTAAACTCTCACATCTCAATCACACCCTTCTCATCTCGTCTAGTCTTGCTTAGTCTTTTACATCAGCCCCTGATGGTGTGATTGTGCTAGGCGAGCTGGAACCACAAGGAAAGATAAAACAATTAAAGGATTTATTATTGAAAATAATCATGACTCAAATTTATATCAGAATTTCCTATGAAAATTGTCAGACACAAATTGAAAAATAATTGTTTACAGCTATGATTGATTAGGTTTGCGGTGTTTTTGTAACACCCTACGTTAGCTTAGCTTTAATGAATTATTCATTGATGTTTGTTTTATATTCTCACCGGAGAAAAAGAGTTGTTGTTAGAATTGTTCTAAGGGACGAAGTGGCTTTTCTTTAACGTGATATCATAAAACATGTTTATATGTAAGTTCAATGAACTCAAAAGTTAATCGAAGCAACATCGATGAAATCGAGGGGAGAGTAAAATAAAAAAACAAGTGATTTGACTATTCAAAAAAAAAAACAATTGATTAAAAGCTTTTTGTTTAAATTTGCGTTTTCTTGTATTAAAAATATGTTGATTATTGAATATTTTAAAGCGTCAAAGTATTACCGACGAAGCTCTTTTTTATTATCTAAACATTTTCTACGTCTCTCTGTGAAGCTTCAAACACTTAAAGTTTTTGTCTCGTGGTGAGAAAACGACAAGTTTTTGGGAGAATTATGAATAATGCTCTTCATTTAATGAATTTCCGGATGATTACTGACATTACGTCACTTGCATCATTGTGCCAGTTCATTTATATAAAAGTACAGCGAAAATTGGTTTAATTAAACATTTTAAGCAATCGAAAGTGTCAAACACTCTTCTCATGTTAAGTGACAACCCTGTTCAACTCATTATAAATTCTATTTTTTCTTATATTAAAAACCAGTTGTTCAAAGATTTTGGTCAAAGAAACAAGCATCACGACGTTTATTTACAAATAATTTCATAATTTTCTACATTATCGTTGGTACTGGCTATGATAATAAAAATGTCGAAAAAATAAAAAGCAAGTGGCGACCTAGTTGATAACCGCATATTCACAACAATTTAAGTCAAGAAATTTTGTAATAAGTAATTCTTAGGTGTTATCGTAAGAAAAAGCCTTCTACTTAACCAGTTTTTAATCAAGAAATTGATATCTGTTTGTTCTGATTTCGACTTGAGTATAAATAGAAGCAACTTGAAACCCTTTGAGACATTAAATTGAGCAGACGCTAGAAGTGAAGACATCGAAATGAAAGCTGCAATATTTTCCGTTCTTTTTCTCGTCTCTTCAATAAGAGCTTTGGATAATGGATTGGCATTTACACCGGTAAGTATTTGATTATAAAATTCTTCTTAAGTTCATTCAACTGAAACAAGTTTGACTTTATCATTAAAAAGCCCATGGGTTGGATGACATGGGAAAGATTTCGCTGTATTACCGACTGTGAGAAGTATCCGAAAGAGTGCATTAGCGAAAATTTAATTATGGAAACGGCCGATGTTATGGTTTCTGAAGGGTGAGAAAAGAGAAAAGTTCGCTAATGGAATCCATAAGAAATGTTAATAATGTCAAGATTTCAGTCACAATTTTATTTCTTTATTTTAAAAGACTTTACGCTTGACTCCACTTGACAAAACCTTCTTTCGTTCCTCAGCAATTTAATCTTGAATTTTTTATGTTGACTTTTTCTCTCTTCTCTAATCTAGATATTTAGATGCTGGATACGAATACGTCAATATTGATGATTGCTGGTCCGAATTGGAGAGAGATGAGAATGGTAAAATTGTAGCCGACAAGAAGCGATTTCCAAGAGGCATCAAATTTTTATCCGATTACGTAAGAAGACGATGGGAAATGTTACTTAAGTGTTTAATGTGTTGTTTTCCATTTAGGTTCACTCTAAAGGACTTAAATTTGGAACTTATTTGGACTACGGCACTAAAACATGTGCTGGTTATCCTGGATCTATTGACCATTTGGAAATTGATGCACAAAGTTTAGCTGATTGGGGTGTTGACTTCATTAAGATGGACGGTTGCAATGTTGACAATAGCCAAATGGTTGAAGGCTATATTAAATTTGGAGAGCTTATGAATAAAACTGGAAGGCCAATTATGTAAGTAATTAAGTTGAACAAATATTGCAAAGACATCAATCACTTCAATTGTTTATTCATTATTTAGGTATTCATGTTCATGGCCCGCATATTTCGAATGTAAGTTTTCTTGTTCATTTTATAAATTCAAACATAAATGGAATATTTTATATCTTCTCTCTTAGATTACCGGAAACCACCTCAAGTCGTAAGTTGTATTTAAAACGTTTCAAGAATACTTTCAAACATGATTTTATTTCTTTGACATCTAATGTAGCCTGACTATGAAATCTTAAAGAAAACTTGCAATCTTTGGCGTAATTGGATAGACATTGAAGACAGTTGGGAGTCGGTGAAGTTTATTTCTGATTATTTTGCAGAAAATCAAGATAGAGTTGCACCTCATGCTGGAAATGGTCATTGGAATGATCCTGGTGAGATTTTATTGTTTGTTTCATTGAAAGGTGAAACTTATTTGAAATTCTATTCATGTCGAAACCAGATACGCTTCTACATGGAAATTACGGTTTGAGTTACGATCAAAGTAAAGCTCAATTGGCTGTTTGGGCAATATTAGCTGCTCCATTTTTATTGTCAACTGATTTGAGAACAATTAAGCCTGAAATGAAAGAGTTGATATTGAATCGTGACATTATCGCTGTTAATCAAGATTCATTGGGGATTCAAGGTCGACGAGTTAATTCAGGCAATGGAATTGAAGCTTGGGCTAGAAAAATAATGCCAATCGTAAAAGAAGAACATTCATATGCAATTGCATTTGTTTCTCGACGAACTGATGGTCATCCTCATGCATTTAATGTTACACTTAAAGATCTTCAGCTTACCAACAAATTTGGATACATTGTCAAGGTAAAGTGAAATAAAACTAATTTAACACTAAGGAAATTACTAATTGTAATTATTTCATACATTTATGTAGGATTTGTTCAACACACATCGGGCAACTTATCAATTTTTACAAACTGATGAGTTTGAAGAGCGTGTTAACCCAACCGGCGCTAATTTCTACAAGTTTATTCCAATAGAGTGACGGAAATACGTTCTTTCCTATTTCACTCTCTCACCCTGAATCGACACGCTAATGTAACCTTAATTTATCAAATATTTTAATCATTTGACATTTAGCGATTAATTATTATCAGCATATAGACATCTGAAGTCAAGTGTTGCTTATAAGTATATCGGATGACTCCCTTTTGTTTTTGAATAAACATCATATACGAAAAAAAATTCCATGTTAAAACTTGTGTTTATCAGTAAATCTTGCAATTATCTACAATTCAAAAAATGTAGAATAGCAACAATCACAAAATCGCGATTAAAAATTCATATATAAAACTCAGACAATTGTGTTTTAATTCACAGTCAGTTCTTTTTGGTATTCGAGAAAAATGATGAAAATAAAAGTTTTTGTTTTAATAGTGATAATAGCTGTGAGTGATTATTCTTGAAGTTCTTTTCTCTGATTATTCTTGAAGTTCTTTTCTCTGATTATTCTTCTGTTTAATTAAACTTTCAACGTAATTACAGTATGCTTCATGTGGAGATGATGCAATGAGTAAGTGGATGAAAATGGGAGAATGTTGGAAACAAACTTCTGCTTTGTCTAAATGTTGTCCTTTACCTCAACATAAAAATATGTTAAGCAATGAAAAATGCAAGCAACATTTTGATGAAAAAGACGAAAAGGACTTTAAGGAACAGTTTAAAGCTAAAGCTTGTGGAGTTGATTGTATCTTTAAAGCTGAAGGATTGATGAATGACAATAATGTATTTGATGAAGCGAAAATCAAAGAAAAGTTTGGCGCTATCTTAACGGCAAATGATGGAGGCGATTTTAAAGATATTACTATGGAGTCAATCGATTTTTGTCTGAAACGATGTAAGAATACTTTAAAAAGTTGAGTTTATAAAATGAAAAATTTGACAATCCCCATAAACAGTTGGAGAGAAGAAAGAAGAATGGGAAAAAATGGCAGCAGAGTGGAAGAAGAAGAAGGGTGAAAGTGCTGATGATTCCAAGTGTTCTATGTGGCCACTTTCCTTTGTCAGTTGTGTCAGAGGAAGTGTTGTCAGGGTAAGTTTAAATTTTTTACAAAATTTATTGAAATTTTATGTTTTAAACATTTTTTTCCAATAGAAATGCCCGGATTCAAAATGGCAAAAAAGTAAGTTAAAAACTTATTTAGATAAACAAAGAGGAGTTTATTATATTTTCCCGTTTGAGTCGGAGAAATTAGGAAAATATTTTGAACAACCTTCAGAGGTTTCATTTGAGTTTTATAAACTTTTTTTGCACTGCTATTGCTGAACTATAAATTGATTTGTGATGTAGGAAATTAGTTGAAGGAATTGAAAATATTTTCATTAAGAAAAAAGTAACAAGAACATTTACGAATTATTAATTTATTAACAAAATTTTAAAGATAAAATTGCTTTCTCATTAAAAAATTGTAGGGGAAATATTTAAAAATAATAAGTAAAATCAAAGTTCACCATTCCATCATATTGGTAATGACGAATTTTGATTTTTCTTGCTTTTATTTTTAATAAATTTAATTTTCACACATTTCCCCTTGTTAAGAAATAATTCTTTAACAAAAATATTAAGAAACTATTAACCTATTAAATAGTAATTTTTAAATCTATAAAAAGACTGACGTCACCTAATATCAATTAAAATAATTGAAATTTACAAAAACTTTTTTTTTAAAGTTGCCATTTATTTTAATAAATTGAAAGTTTATTTTATATTCTTGTGAAAAGGTTGAAAATTTGTTCTTATAAAAGTAGTTTTGTTAAATTAAATAAATTATTAATTCGCTATGTAATCATAGCCACATATTTATGCATAAATTTAATTAAGATTTTAATCAACATTAATATTTTTTCCGAAGCATCTTTCAAACTTAATTTCTTTCAGAAAATATCTTTCTATCTACTTATTGTTCTATCCCTACATAAACTTAAATCAAATATTTTTTTATAATTATTTAATATAACTTAAAAATATTTCTCAGATGATGAATGTGACGGTATGAAAAGTAAAGCAACCCCAATCAGTGAATGCTACCAGTAAATGTCAATTCATATACACGAAGTAGAAATCATCGTGTTATCTGCAAAAATATATTTACCTACGTATTGTTCTTTAAATTTCAAGTTCAATGTAATTTCCAGCAAACAAACAATAAAACATTGCATCAACATCGAGCATAAAATTCATTATTTTTCACTTTTCCATGGGAAAAAACTTTTTCCAATAAACATCATTCCAAATGTTTATTGGAACAATTGGAAAATGAAACAATGAGCAATTTCTTCAATTTCGAAGTGTTCATATTTAGTCTAGACTTGGATCGCGTCGTGTACGGTCATATAAAGTATTAAAATCGCATGTGCTTACAATTTTGTTGATTGCTTTAAACTAATTAAATAGATACAGAAGAAAAGGAAATCATATAAAATTGGAATCTCGGTTCGATTTATGAGTGCCGCAAATATTTATTGAAAAAAGTTTTCAAATAAATCGTTGGTTGTGTACACATTAAACAAAACATAATAAACGGATAATCACAGTCATTGGATTAATTTCTTCACACCACATATATGTATACAATGAAGTCATCGTAATTAGAGGCGTTTAAATATATTAACGAAAGTTGTTGTTAAAAGGATTACGAAGCAAAAAAAAATTGGATTCATGAGAGTGGATATCAAAAAAATCAGATCGAATGTTATTTAAAGGTATTAACGAAAATCATTAGAAATCATGAAAGAGAAGAGAAAAATGCTTAAGAATCTAGTTCATTTGTGTCATTAGTGATTCAAGGATTTTTTTCTTTGATATTCCCCCTTTGTATTATGTACCGAGAGAGTGAGAGAAATAATGAAAATACCAGGTGTGTCTGAAATCGTCCATGTACGCATTTCATTAATACATGAATTTACGATGCTCATTGTTGACATAATTAAGGCTGTGCTTTCTATTGAAAATAAAAAATGAAATATGAAAGCAATCAATTTTAATTGATCAAACCGAAAGAAATGAATTCGTCTAAAACGTTTCATTTCTTACAAACCAAAAATAAACAAAAACCGTGAAATATATTGGAAATACATTGTAGCACGAGTGTTTATTAAAATTGCACAAACTGCTTTTGTACACGCTCGGGATTGTAAAAAAGCAGCAAAAATCTAAATGAATAATTATTTTAAATGATTGTTTCTTCACCCAAACCAAACCGGTTTCACTCATGCCTTAAAAAATTGTTTTTTTTTCTCCTACAATGTGGTTTTTGTGAATTCTTATAAGATGAATTGTGCTTCATTATGCTAGGGACTTATTCTGTATTACCTACACAGTACACACAAATGTATTAAAGCCTGAATAATGTGACCAAGATTCGTCAAAAGATTCCATGCGCTGTGCTCTTTCCTTTTTAGCGTTTGATGAACAATGAAAATGGTTCGATGCTCAGTCTTCCAAATATAAAAAAAAAAGGCAAAAGATAAAGAAAACACAAGAAATGTGATTAATTCTCCTTTTTTTCGCATTTATCTCGACAAGATGAGAAGAAAGAATCCCAGAAAGACTACAAAAACATTTAAAATTTATCATTTTACACAAATGACTGACGCAGCCTATAAAAAATTGAAAGTCGTAGATTTTTGCACGAATTTCAATTCATTTTTGATCTCATTGAATGAGGCGAAAAGTGAGTGGGACTTGAAATTGTACAAACAATGAAAGCTTAGTAAAACTTAAAAAAACGACAGAAAAAAAAACATTCCAAACATGTTTTTTCAATTATCTTGGGGATCTTTTAGAGACGAGTGCGAAATGAAAGCCAATCTGAGAAATAAATAATTTTTTTTTATAAATTCAGCTTCACGTCTGCCGCTCTTAAAAGTTCAAGAATCTCAAATGCAATATTTGTACGAGATTATTTGCAGATGAAGGCCATTGCGAGGTGCTATGTATTCTACTGTTTCATGGTTTAAAATTACAAAAATAAAATGTATAAAAAATATTCAGAATTGATTTCATGAATGTCAATCATATGAGATTTCATTCGCTTGCTTCCATTGTGAAATATTACAGTCAAATATCTCGTATTTCATGCCGTCTTTGTCGAATAAGAATTAAAGTGTTTTCATGAAACTTTATTGTTCCATGTAATCGCTTTTAACAAATGAATCGAAAAGAAGGCAAAAATATTTTTGAGAATTATGACATTATAGGGGCGTGACAGTTGACACTAAACACATGTTGTTCATTATTGAAGAGACTCCACCAGACCTTATATGTAAGAGTGTGTTGCTGTTATGCAGACAAAAATCAAATGCTTTTTAAAATGTCTTTAGCGGAAACTGTTGAACAAACAAAGACTTAGACGGCTACTTTGATAAAATATCACCAGCGCACCGCCGCTGCATGTTTAAAAACATTTGTGACAAGCCCTTTCGTTTAATTGAGCGTATATTTCCATTCCATTATCTCTGCGTGAATTTTTCATTTCTGATTGTTCTTTCAATTAAGAGAAAATTTTAAATTACACAGAGAATTGGATTACTTTTAATGAGACGTATCCGTTATGGCTTGCATTTCATCAGAAATGAGTGCGGATTCATTACGAGACATTACATTATGCATTTACTTCATGTGTGGTGGCAAAAGTCTAAACATAAATAAAGAAAAAAATTGGGACAATAGAACAATTCTAAGCAACATTTTTTTGCCTGTTCATTTTATCAGAACAAAGTCGTCGATCCTTTATTTACTTTAAGAACAACAACTCCCATCAACTCATGATATTTGTTTAGGAAATGCTTGATGATGAATCTTTCTCTTCCCCCGCTCACACAAAAAAATTGTCTTGACTTTGTTTGATTTGTCTGAAAAATCACTCTGAGTGTTAGAGAGAATCAATTTGTTACCAAATTAGCCTTTTTCTCTCTGATATGTTTAACTTTTGACATCGACAAATGTTTTACAGCTTGCCTTTCTGAGATCTTAATGTAGATTAGTCTTCTTAAGTTTCAATAAATAAAGGAAGAAAGAAGAAAATAAAAATACGTATCAACGATGAATCTGGCATGCAGACAACTGTTCTAGAGTATTTGAATAAATTCATTTATTCGGTTTTCGACATTTTACAGATGCATTGGATTGAATTATGATTCTCTCTCTTTTTTGGCACTAAGTATGCAGCTGAATAAATGAAATCACTTGAAAATTGGCAAGAAGAAAAAATCAATTTATCATTCGTTCAATTTTCTGAAGTTCCTCACTATGCTTATATGATCGATCGGTGTTGTTCGATCAATTTAATAAATCATGTTCTTTACACAGATATTGGTTTTGTTTTGTTTTCCTTCCTTTTTTGTTTAATTACGTATAAAATTTCAGTTGCATTTATTTCTTCTCAACTCGTGCTCGACTCTTTCAATACAATTTGCTGCTGTTTTTCAATGCAAAGATTTTATCATCGAAGTTCTTTTAAATAAACAAAAACCGGGAGAAATCAAAGATATTCATTGAGACTGTTTTCTTTTTTTATTGAAATTGCTTGCTTTTCAATTCGAAATATAATTAAAGATTCTCAGTAAAGCATATAAGGAAATCTGAGCAGCAAAAAATTTATTTCATTCTTTAACTTTGTTTTCGAATTGTGATGATGGCCTAAAGAAATATGGTTTTTGCTTAAACAAGTCATGATATCTTTTCTCACTTAAATGCGTTGCTTTCTTGACCCTCGATCGGCACAATAAAAAACTTTTTCAAACTTCTTCTTCACAACATTGGGTTTCTTGTTCGAAATTTAAATAATTAGCACTTAACAAAATTGTAGCAGAAAGAAAGCGCTACTCGACTAGAAAGCTTTTTTTTTCTTCAATCTGATAAATATTTTCTTCTCTGTCCTTAACATTAATTTATGTATGTTAAAAGTGGAAAGCATAGCTGGTGAAGTGCATAAGAATGAGAATGTTTTTCCATTGTTTGGCCTGCATAGCAAACTTTTATAATCGACAGAAGTGAAAGAAAGATAACCGATACGAAAAACGACCATAAATAAACATTTATTCTGAGAGTTTTGTATGTTTTAGCCTCTATTTTTGGATTTTTCATGAAAACATGAAAAAAAAGATTTAAAAGGGAAATTTGAAATTTCTGTTGCAGATCAGCATACATGTTAAGAAGATTCAAAAGGAATTGTTTTGAAGAAAAAAAATTATGGTTGGTTCACCATTCTCCAAGAATGGAAATAAAAAATCATTTTATGGATTATTTTTCTTTGATATTCAAAAGAAGTAATGTAAATAAGAATACATAGCTTTATCAAAAGTCAAAACCAAATATTACTGATTTGTTTAGATAAAAGTGAATTTCTTTTATTGTCTCACAAAGAAAACAATTCCTTGCAATGAACTCGACATTAATATTTCTTGCCTTTAGTAAAATGACTTTTATACGTTCTCGAATTCCGAATTCTTATTCTTTATGCTTCTTTTTATGGATTGGCTACATTTCACAACAGCAAACAGCATGAGCCGTTAAAATATTGTTTTTAGTGCTTCTAGACCATAACGTAGAAGAATATGTGCGGTATATTACTTTACGATGATGCTTGGGACTATATTTTTATGAAATATCCAATTTTTATTTGAACGAAACGACTACGTAGCCAACGCAACACTAATAACAGCAAATTTATTGATCTGGTGCATCTGCAGTGTGACAAGAGTCTCCCTCGAAACACGATTCTGTGTAGATAAAATTTCGGGAGAAAAGTTAAATTGAAAATTTTATTCATGAGTTCAAGTTGGAAAATTTATCTCGCTATGATCATTGAAATCAACTGAAATATAAATTTTTAATTTATATGCAGTGGGCTTACATAATTTATTTAACATCTTCATCTCTCGTTTATTTTTTTATGAATTCAATGAAGCCTTTTATGAAAATTATAGCATTCAACTATGTGGTCTCGTTTTTCTCTCTTCTATCTTTCAAATCACAAATTGTATCAGATTTTAGATGTAAATTTTTTATGCTTTTTTCTTCTTCTCGTTTCAGAATGTGACAACATTTGGATCGTCGAAAAGTTTTGATCTGAAAGAGATAAAATATTTGAAATAAAAAAAGAAGAAAGATTGATTGTGTAATTGTGTGATTCCGTTTTGAAGATAGTGAAAAGTGATGGGAAAACAAGACGCCATGTAAAATGTTTGTGGTGAGAAAATTTGTGAAAATCAAAGAAAAAAATAAATGAAAGAAATTTGTGAAAGAAAAGAAGAATGAATAATGACTGTTCATAAGGTTCTAGTCTAAAAAAATAAAGAATAGCGGTTGGAGATTCTCATGCAATAAAATATCATGGGAAGAAGCGTGATATCGTTCGCTTATGCTGTTATTTGGATTAATTTATTTTTATGCTCATATGGTAAGTGTTATTCCTCGATAATCGTAAACAATATTCTGAAGATTTTATTCAGCCGTTTGAACTTTTTATGTTTCATAAATTTACAATGCGGGAAGAATTTGAGTGTGTGAGGCATTCGGCGAAACTGAAAAGCCAATTTATGAAATGAAGAATACTCAATGAGTCTTAAACCGAATTTTTTTTATGAAAACGCATACGTTATAAATTCATTACAAAAAGTATCCACACAATGTTATCATTAAAACCATGTAAATCATTTGCACGATTCTCTAAGTGGCATATGAGACCTAATTGAATTAAAACTTTTTATTATTCTTTTTCATAAAATACAATGCACAAATACGAGAAATATAAATAAAATGTATCCGATGATATAACATGATGATTACTGCATTGCATCTCATCTCATCGCCTCGAGATACTTCATGACATTAATTTTTATTGCGTTTGCAAAATTGAGTTTTCTCAGTTCCATTATTAAAGTATGTTTATAAAAGAAAATTATTTCATTATTTTAATGCGAAAACTTCTGCTCTGCAGCAATGTCAATTAGTCAAAAGCAACGAATGAGAAAGCAAAAGCAGTCAATCGGGACAATGTTGAGCTTACAAAATAACGGGCAAAAAGGTCATCAATCATTCTAAAGAATATCTTTTGTCTCTCCGTGTGATGGCAGAAGACATTATTTCAATACTTTTGTCAAAAAGCTTCATGAACAGTCTTTACGTGAAGTCAGAGAATGTCTTTACAGATCTGTAGCTTGAACCCGCACGAGTTCTCATAACATTGACTTGCATTGAATCGAAAAATAGGAAAATGTAAGGCACGTAGTGACTTTTGACGAACATAAAAAATAACGAAGAACTTAACAAAATCATTCATCAGTTGTTCTTGAGAATGTCTGTTCTTTATTTATTCTATGACCCTTCACATGCCCATGACAGTCACAATTTTGCCGTTTTTTTCCTAGGGCCCTTTTCAGTTTGTCTAATGTTTAATTCATTTATTGCTTTATGTCATCATTATATGGAGCTCTTAAATTTTTTGTTAAAGTTTATGGCGGTCACTCTATGTTTGAATACGCGTGTGTCATCTTTGTTCATCAGGACATCGTTAGAAACAGAAAGCTTATTTTATTTTTATTTTTATTTTATGGGATTACAGCGTGATGTGTGACTAAAATATTATTTACGATGACGAATTAAAAAAAAATTCTATTGTTTCGTTGATGCCATTAACGCGGGCGCTATAACAAACCTTGACCATCAATTAGAATGCTTTCAATTTAATTAAAAGAATGAATTATCGTTAAGATATCCTGGCGTTTAATTCCAACGAAAATTTGATGACTCAAACTTATGACAAGGAAACAACTCCCAAAGAAACAAAAACATTGCCATCGGCACATTTTTTTATCTGTTTCATTTCCAAACAGGGACGACATTCAAACGATAAGAGATTTTGTCGTAAAAAAATATATTTTTGGGGAGTGATCGCCTCCACCGATAATACAAAATATTCTGATTGTAAAAATGGAAAAATAAAGAAATGTAATGAAGGAAAATGAACAAAAAAAGGTTTTTCTTTTTGTTTCTTTCACATTTCCTGCTTGGGTAGTTATTGCTAAATGGTTTTTATTTGGATTTACAATTCTTCTATTCCATTACATGCCAACAGTGAGGGTGCTGCTAAGAAATTAGAAACAAGATGAAAAATAAGAGAAATGTCTAGAGAAAACGTGAAGAAAATATTCTTCAATAGTAATTCATTGAATTTTCCTCTGCTCGTCTCTCATCTTATGCTTACTTTTTATTACACGCCAGGGATTTCGTGTGTTTAAGAAAATTCTCTCCTGATACGAGGAAAAGAAATAATAACGTATTTAAAGCTCAAGAGTGGATTTCCCTTCAAATCGGCTTCTTCTACGGAAGAGAAATGAAAGTATTTGTAGTTTATTACAGTAGCGATATTGATGGAAAGACATAAAATGCTTAAGCAACATGACAAACTTCCATAGGTATAAACTTTAGTCAGCTAGATTTTCTATGAGTCGATAGCAGTGTGCAGGTAAATTACTTTAAGGGAGAAAAGAAATAACTTTTTTTTCCTTTTCTATCTCAAAGGGGAACTCAACGTTTATTGCAGTTTCACGACATTTTGACATGGTTAATTCATAAGCAGTGTGTAGACGAGAGACGTTTGTTCATGATAAATTCATTTTCCCTTTAATACAAATTGCTTCTCCACATAATTATTATTGAAGATCTTCTTCTTGCAATCATCTTTCGCTTACAAGGAAAAGTTTTGCATAATGAGAATTTGATTTTTCTTCAAATACCTTCGTCTTCTGGTGTCGTTTCATTATTTTTCTTTTCTGATATTTTCTGCTATTTCTTGAAGCTGAAAAACCTAAAACTTGATATATTTCAGAAAAAGAAACATTGAAGATAAGGGCGGAAAGCAATAACTGTAAATTCAAAATGTTACCCTTTCGCTTTCGCTTTCTACGTAAATTGCTTTTTCACCCCGGGAAACGGAGGTTGCCTTGAAGGAGAACCCGGAACTAAATTATTGCTTTCATCATCAGATGACGACAAACGCACATGCGTTAATTGTTCATTGTGTGTAAAAAGACTGTGGGGAACGTGTTCACGCTCTCAGTGTCGCTCTCTTACATCTGATATTAATTTTCATTTAAATCAGAAACCATAAATAGTAAAAATAATTTTTATGATCATTTGTGTTTTATGTACGCACGTTGCATAAACCTAAAAGAGATTTCCTACTAGTTCCTGGTCTCATTTCCTTTACCAGTCGAACTGTCGCGCTTCCCTAACATTTTCTACGGTACGTAGTATTTCATTAATGATGTTCATACTGTGAACCACGTTCTCGAAATTATTCCACCTCCAATTTGTCGTTTTTATTGTTAAATTCTTTGTATGTTCTGCTGCTGTTGTCACAACAACAAGAAAAATAATGAAAATTCCCAATCCAGTCGGTAAACAAAGAGGGTTTTCCATTTTTGTTATGTCGTGTATTTGTTTATTTGTGCGTTCGATAATTTTCTTTAGACAGGATTTATACCGCCCTCAGCAATGATTTTTTCCCATTTTCCATCCTTCATCATACCAAATAGAGCAGCAAAATTGTTCATCGTACACATTTCACATTATAATCTCCGGCAAATAGAGATGTAACGATTTTAATATCCCAGACGCATGCAATTTATCTGCAAAATGTACACCAATTAAAGGGATTATCTTTTAGGGAAACGCACATGAGGTTAAAATTCTAACATTGGCGATAATTTCACATTTGCGACATGACATGCGTTATGAATTAATTTAACTACTTAATTTTAAAGTGAAAGATTAATGAGCTTGCTTTAAACTGACACAATGAAAAATGATTTTTCAAGCTTGAGTTGCGCACATTCATCATCAGTTCTTAACAACAAATAATTCATTGACTCCCAGATGCCCCTATTTCAAGTACACATTGAGCGTTTAACTATTTAATAACAATTTTCTCCTTCTGATTCAATTGTTTCGATTTCTACAAGTTCATTGTCTACATTTATCACGCTCAGTTAAGTTAATAAAAACAACAATTACGAAACTTTATTCAAATCAGTTTGAAATGAAAATGCTGTGACTTTTATCAAAGATTCTCTTTTTTTATTTTGAAACTTTGAAATATTTGATAGCAAGCTGCGAGCTGAATACATTTATGTTGAATTGCTTTTTAAAGATTCAAAAAATATGGGAAAATGTTTCACTGACATAAAGTTCAATATCTTCAAGCTATATTTAGATTACATTTCAATCGCGATACCTATTTATAGTCAGAGAATCTTTTTCTCTTTCTTCTCATGCTTATTTTTTGAATAAAGTGAATCTTTTCCCGTTTATGCATTCAAATCTATAAGATATGAACAAACTTTGTTGTGTTTTGTGCATACAAAAGTTTTCATTTACAAACTTCTTTCGTTGTATTCATTCTCGATTTTTGTAATAATTTAATGGATACTCTAAAAGAAAATATGTAAATAACTGATATTTATTTTACCAGCAAGATTTTATTCAGCTGAAAATATACGATTTATTGTTTTATGCCATTAGATTGTTGTTTCATAAATTGAATATAAACGGAGGAATGGATTTTGAGCTTGTTTATGTGTTAATGCTATTGAACTGTCGACTTCTCCATGTTTTCCTTTCCTTTCATGTATTTACCCATTCAGTCTTCTGCTCTCATATCTTTCTTTGAACATTTCAAATAGGAAATTTGTTCAAATAATATTTTATTAACACTTAAAATCATCATCATCTTGTGCGGACGCTAAGATACTTGGATGGTGATGATGAGAGAGGATCGAGAGTAAGAGAAAAATAATACAAATAAGTGCTGACAATGTTTGAGTTTATGAATGTCCACATCGCACAGTCACATATTTAATATTTATAGTGTCAACATTGCGTCGCATTAAAATTTGAGTGACAACTTTAATTTGAAATGAAATTACAGACAATCGACTATCCGGTGCGGTTTAGCTTTGATAAATATTTCT
The DNA here is from genome assembly GCA_900005825.1 of Clunio marinus. Classification (NCBI taxonomy): domain Eukaryota; kingdom Metazoa; phylum Arthropoda; class Insecta; order Diptera; family Chironomidae; genus Clunio; species Clunio marinus. Next base: position 562,467 of record CVRI01000001.1, read on the forward strand.
CAGGCAATTTGTTTTATTTTTTAGTGTTGAAAGCATTTCTCAACAAAGAAAATTTCTCAAGTTGATCCATTAAGTTAAAGTATTTTGTTCGTTTACTTCAGCTGTTTTTAAAAAAGACGTCCCTAAAAGTAATGAATTCTATTGAAAAACAACTGTGCCGTGAATATAAATTTGCTAATTATAGATTCGCGGACCATTAGCCACACCGCCCAATCCAACAATATTGTTATTATGTTCATTCATGTATTCGTAGTAGCGTTGCATTATTAAAGTCAGAAACAAGCCTAATAATTCTTTAACCAAATATGAGAACGCTTGGTGATGTTTGACATATAAATATTTATGTTGTATGGAAAACATTAAAAAAAAAACTAAAATAAACAAGAAAAAGAAAAACATAACAAAACAATTCCGTGAGTAATGAGTTGAAAGTAGTTGAGGGCAAAGCAGAAAGAAAGAGAATTAATGTAAGCATTGACACTCTTAGCCAACATATTAAAACGAGAAATGATTTTCCCCTTCAAATATTTCTTTTTTGCTACATAAACTTTAAAAGCTCAACGAGCTGTCGTTACAAATGCTACGAGTTTTGATGGAGTCAAACGAGTAAAAAAAGGTTTGGCTCTTTGTCACCCTAGAAACATTTCTGAAAGGCTGAAAAAAGATTTTGAGAAGTTGTTTGTAAAGTATAAGTATAAGCTGGTAGATTTGATTGGAAAATAAACGTGAAACTTGATAACGAAGCTTTAAGATGAAGGAAATCTAGTCAGCCTTAAGCTTCATAACACTTTTTATAAGCATTCTGAATTTTTATTAGAGAATAGAGAAAGGGAAAAGCGAAACATACATATTTGTTATCAATATCTTTCATGTTTGCAATTTTTCTTTCATCCCTTGTATCAGAAAGAAATAAATAAGTATGTGTTTATTTGAAGTTAACAAGCAATGTTCTAGAAATATGACGCTTGGTAAAAGTTATGTAAATTTCTTTTGCCTCTTTCATTTCATGTTGAGTTTCGAGATTTTATTTTCTTTAACGTAGCTTCTTTTGACGGGAAAAATATGTAGAGACGGGGAAAATATGAAAGAAAGGAAAACAACAAACTGTTACGTTATCAGCAAGGAAGAAGGAAACAAAAGGCGCATATTTAACATGTATAAATGAAAAAGCAGGAGAGAAAAACAAAGCAGGTACTCTGAAGTTGTTACATGATATCACGGTGTTGAGTTCTATACAAAAAATGAAATGTACTGAAAAGTGATTTCAATTTTCGCGCTTTTCATACTTAAGTTACAAAGCATACGTAATTAATTGAATTCAAACATGATATTACTTCTAAAGCTTCTGAACTTAATAAACGACAAACAGTTGATGTTGAAGCTTTCATGTTACTTTTCGGCAATTTAAATGCAAATTATTTCTCTTTGGTGCGTAAAGAATTTTCGAAGAATGAGAAACCGTTCAATTATTTTTCACGATAAGAGCAGCTTGTTCTTTTGTAAATTAATTACACAGCACTACAGCGATAAAGTCTAATTGAAGGCGGTGTTTCGTGCGTGTTTAATTCTGTAAACATCACTTTTTTTGTTGAGTTTAGTTGAAGTTTGTTTATTTGAAGTGTGAAATCATACAAATTCATTCCAACATTTTCAAACATTGTCAAAGTTTCCTCTATCTTGTTGTGATAAGAAAAACCATTTTTTGGGAACTCTCCAAGAGAAATTCCGAGATAAATTTTATGTTTAAATGTCATTGAGTGTTGTAGTAGAAGTTGTAAACTGACCTGAAAAATCATGGTGGGGTTGATACTATGCACGAATGACATTTAGAACTAACTCGACAGCACACCTTATCAAAATAATTCTCTCTATAAAAAATATTAAAACATAAAAAACACATTATTAAAATTTAATGTGAGGGTGAATTTTATCCGTTCCTCAATTCGTTAGCAACATAAAGCAGTGTTGTATTTATGTATGTACCTGAACGTCGTCTTGTATTCCTTTTTCGGTATAAAAATAAAACGAAGCCCCCCAATAAGTTTCTGCATCGTTAGTTATTGCATGAATAAAAACCGTTCTCTATTTTTTTTTTTTGCAAAACGACAGTAAAAAGGTAAAATTTGATATTTAATTTGACGCACGCCATCATTAAATTCTTCACGTTATGAATATAAAGAAGAAAGAAAAGTGAGTGAAAAGAAAACGATTGCAATCATTCATATTTTGTGCAGTTTTTCTCGAAAATCGATAGTTGTAAACATTTGGTAACCATAACGTTAAACCCTTAAAACAGTTGCTTTGTTTGAGAAACAATTTCATCGTTCTCTCAATATTGTTACGAGTTCGATAGCATGATATTAAATTACAAAACTCATGAATGTTCCCCTTCTAAATTATAGCTAAATAAAAAATCTCGGAACTGTCGCTTTGAAATGCATTTCGGAAATTTCTTTTTTTCCTTTCGTTGTTCTCAAGTATTGAGCGATGCTCGCGGGCATTCGATTTCCCTGTATTGTTAACATGAGACAGCGGGTAGAAATAAAAAATGAAAAGAGAAGAAGCAGAACACAATAGTTGCTGCTTTGTTGCCGGCTGGCTGACTGATGAATATCTTTTTTCTCTGCATATGCGTCGTACATTTATGCTGTTGATTTATTAAAAAAATCATTTTTGATGTTTCGTGGGGTCAATGGCAGACTCAATTAACTCTGCATTCATCGTGTAAACAACATCTGAAATCCATAAATGGGTGCGTAAACACTTGTATATTTCAATCATATTCAGCAATTTATACAATTTTTTGTTGTTACGATGAGATGGTAGAAATAAGATGTTAATAACCGTTTAGAAATATTAAACACATTAATTTGTATTTTTTCGTCCATCTATTCGTCGAATCTTTGGAATAAAGAATGCAAGAACACCACTCAATACCATCAGTCCCGCTGACAAAGCAAATGTTGATTTGCAATATTGATCAAGCATTGTGCCAACCATGTTCGTTCCTAGTACCGATCCAATACGACCGAACATCATTGCGAGGTTAATTGCCATTCCACTAGAAAAAAATATGTCAGATTTCAAATGTTTAAAATCATTTTACGAGTTGCATAAATAATGTGTCTCCATGGTAGATCTAAAGTATAGCAATTAGAAAGAAAATTCAATCTCTCTTACCGTAAATTTGTTGGGAATAGGTCGATGGTAGTGGCATTAATGACATTCACAGCAAGAAATGTGAGCATGAATAAAACATAAAAATATATCGAGAGAATCGGAAGTGTCACAATTTGTGTGGCAAAGCCAAAACCACCGCAACCAAACGAAATCATAGTCAAGATGGTGAGTTTGCTGATGCGGTTTATGATAAAAGTTATAATGAGAAATCCAAACATGTAGAGAAGTTCCATGACGAGTGAATGACCAAATGTTGATACTTCAAATATTTCTGAGCATGCCTGAACATTTTTCAATGCTACAGCATATTTAGTGACATTCAACGTCAATTCGTTTTCAATTAAAAGAACTTCACATATTGTTGCCCGTTCGGAAGGAAATTGATTTGAATAGGACGTAATTTTGTCAACAATTTCAGGGAAGAACATGTAGAGACCATGGCAGGAACCGAAGAGCATACACTGAAGAGAAATCAAATGACAAGATATACTTAAATATTTCAAGTTGTTTCGAGTGCTTTTTATGTGCACATCTTTAATAGATACCTGCATCAGACAAATAAGAACAGTCTTCTTGATGTTGTTCTTCGAGAATAAAAGACTCGTTTGATTCCACAACATCATAAAAGGATTCTTCGAGACATTTCTTATTTCTTTCGAGTCATTTTCGATAAATTCCAAATCTTCAACGACTCTCGTGACATTATAGTCTGATGTGCTTTTGGGGTTGTTGATTTTGTAGATGCGCTTAAGAATGTTCAAAGTTTCTTCTTCGTCACCCTGAAATATTCAGACATTTCCATATGACAGCTTGTGGTAACAATTTCTTACCTTTGAGAAGATAAACTTTGGACTTTCTGGCAGGAAAAGTAAAACAATTGCACAGAGTAAACTCGGTAGACCGCATGACAGCAAATAAAATCTCCATGGTTTGAAGTCAATATTCAAAATAGGAATACGATAATGGAATGTTCTGTTAAGTACGAGAAATCCTAGGATTGGCATATAGTTACAAGCGACTCCATAAATAAACGAAGCGCCCATTAAAACCATTGAACGGTTTTTTGAGCTGTGGAACTCGCCTAAATATGCATAAATTGTCGCTGACGATCCAGCAACGCTATATTAAAATATCATTAAAGTTAGATTCAGTAATAAAATTCAATTATTCTCTTATTCGGAGACACTTACAAAAACCCACTGAAAAAACGAAAAACGACCAACAGCGTAAAGTTTGTCGATAAACTTGACAATAAACTTGCGATGAAAGATAATACAAGAGTTGGTATGATAACATTTTTTCGTCCCTTGGTGTCCGCAAGAAATCCCCACATATGCGAGCTAACTATTATTCCAATTGATGATATGCTAGATATTATACCTTTGTGTTGCGTTGTGAGACGTAAATCACATTCAGCCACCGGGAATACAAAACTTATGCCTGTAAATGATTCAAAAATAAAAAAATGTCACAAACCGTCACGAATGAATTTCATTTTGCTTGCCAAGCGTCTCGAATGACGTTGCAGTTATGATGATTCCTGACACTAAAATGATGAGATAATTAAATCTTCCAAAACCTAGAAAGATATGTGAAAAGTTCAAAGAAATTAATTTTAGATTTGAAATGTTACCAAGTTTCGAAAGAGCTTCATCAAAATCCACGACATTTTCAATCTGATTCGTTTTTATATCTGTAAATCAAAATTATTCTTACATTATGTAAAGACATTAATAACTGAATAAAATATTCACGTTATGATGACATTTACGAAGGAAACTTCTTGACTAAACATTTACAAACCTAAATCAACTGCATCCACTTCCGCCTTCATCTTCAAATAAAAGTTTTGTGTCACCGATGTGCACACGAACAATTTTATTTTATTTATGTTTATTAAATTCAAATTTCTTCTTACAGAAATTGAAAAAGAAACTTTTCACTTGCACAGTTACAGTGTAAGTTTTGTACAATTCATGTACAGAATCACTTGGCAAATGTGAAACTTTTTGTTTCTACTTTTTGTCTTGACACAGCAGCTTAACCTGCTATGACTTTTATAAAGTTAATCTAATAATATGCTGGGTTGAAATTATCATGAATTAATTAATTAAACTTATCTTTGACATTTGAATATCCTTAAAATTTAGCAGAAAATCTTTTGTTGTCTCAATCAGAGAGACTTTCTCTTAGTTTCAAATCAAAACTTAAACTAGTTCCACCTTTTGTGATTTTAACTCATTTCAGAAATAATTTCAATTGTTGTTTTAATCGATCAATAAAAGAGGTAATAATTTGAATGATTGATACTTATTCGATATCATTTCACGATAAATCAAATTCAAAGTAATAAATAAATGGTTTTAAAGAAAGTTTGACTTCACCACAATGAACGTTTATCTAATTTAACTCAATAATTGTGGTTATGACGAATTTTACATTTCTGCTGTTTATCAATGTTAAAGTCTCGTCATCTGAGATATTTTAACTCGTTTGCTGACTGCTAAGTCTTGAGACAAACACAATAAATGTCGGAAAAATTAGAAATGCTGATTTTAAAAGGTGATGGCTTTGAAGTCATCTGATTGATTTCATGCATTTACAAGCATTGAGATGAAATTCCAAGTTTGTTACAAGGCACAAATCGAAGAATAATTTTATGATGGAATTTTAAAATAGTTATGAAAAGCGTCTGTGTACAATTTCATATCAAATGCTTTAACAATGAAATATTTCAACAGTCATATGTTGTTCAATATGGAAAATGAATGAAAATAATTCGTTTAATTGCATTAGAAATTAAAACTTTATCGCTATAGCAAATCTCGAGAGAACGTAAAATTTAATTGTACCTGCAGGTGATGGGTGAACGTATTTCTCGTTATTTCTGTTGGGAGTTATTAATGAAATTCTTGTTCATTGTATTCTCCTTCCTAACCACGTCGTTCTTTATGTCACATCATCATGCAAACTCAATGAATTCAAATTAGATTTTTCAGCTGCAGCAAAAGGTTTTGTATGTAGGTAGATTCGTGTTGGTAGAATCGAAATTGCGAAAAAAAATTATAGGGAAATATTATCGGTAAAACTACTGTTGTTGTTGCTACTTGGGCCACATTATATTATTAATTTGTTTGAACATGAAGTTTGCATAGCATAAATCGAGAAAATTAACACCTGCTTCTTGAAATGACTTGATAACAGTTCACCCATTTTGACATACTCAATCTACTACATAATTTTTTCATTTTCATATAAAAATCTATCATCGGTGTTGAAATCGATGGCGTGGGTGTTTATTAACTCATTCAATTACCATTTAGCATTCTTTTCTTTTACACATTTGAACAATTGAGTATTATGGAATCCAAAGTGAGGATTTTTTTCTCTTCTTCTTCTCTTTCCGGCCACTTATGGGTCTTTTATCTGATGTTGTTGATCAACAGAATAATTGAAACGGTTTCTCAAACGTTGCTCACCCATTTTACTTATGTTGAACTATTCAACTGTAAATAGCTTAATTAACATTGCAATGGAAATTTAAGCGAACAGAAAAGGAAGTGGCAGTAATTGATGATGAGAGTCAATAGCAATGGATAGAGAAGAAGAAATAGATAAATATAATAAAAATAAAAGTTTAAAAGAGTGAAGAACGAAACTAAAAGTTGAGAAGTTGCTTTATTTGGCCTTCGTATATTAAAGTATTTTTTATGTTTAATCAATGTTTTCATGCTTGCATGCTTCGTTGATCAATACATTATACGAGTAAGAATAGGAGAGAAATGGAATCAGATTATACATTATTCATATCGTCGAGAATATTGTGTGCGACTATTTATGTTTAATGATATATTTTTACCTACCCGTCTCACTATCTACTTGAATAAATATTTGAATAACGACTACAGTCCATTCAAGCAGTAATTCTTTTCATGAAAATCGTCTTAAGACGTTAAATTGAACACGCATATAAATTCGTTTCGACAACATGTTTGAGCTATGATTTATTTTTTCTAAAGCTATAAACCATGTAATATTAATAAATAATCTGTCTATAATAATAATAATGCATATCTAGACTTTTCATGGCTTTTTTTGCTTTACTTTGCTTTGAATGTTAATTTTACTTGAGTTCCTTTAATCGTTTGAATGGATATTTATCATGATGATGAAATGTAGGTGTTTTAACAAACGAAATAAAATGAACACAATAAAATTATTTAAAGTGTGGCGCTAGGTAGTTTTGCAAATTTATCTTCTTACTGAATAATATTTACCTCCAGTCGAGTGTAAAAAGCCGAAAGAGTTGAAGAAGAAACATTTTCTTGTTTATCATTTTCATTTTGCGTTTGAAGGCGAGGAATCGTTGAAATGCGGAACGATAAAACATTGGATGTTACTAAAACTGGTTGTGAACTTGATACAACTCTTTGTAAATGTAATTTATATATTTATTATTAGTGGTGCAGTCGGTTTTCAATGCTCTCAAAAATACTACATCATGAGACGCGACTAATGGGCCTTCTTTTCCAAATCGACCTACACATGAATTTATGTATCATGCAAAACAGTTTTTTTTTTCGTTGTTGTTGATTAAAGATATGAAAGAAAATGTGAATTAATGAGCCGAACCTCCTTCGCTTGATTCTTTTGTCGCCACACAGACACATTTTGCATTCGTCTCCACCTTCATGGAATGTTTTTCGTGTCGCAAAAATTGATTAAAATGGTAAAAGACTTAATCATTGACAGATTGTCAGTTTATACATTTTATTTTTCTGCTCACTGTAATAAACTGTCAACTTTTCTTAAAACTAGACTTGCGCCGTCGTCTCGTAAGTGTCGGCGCTCTAAAGAAGTAGAGAAGTAAAGAGAAACAGTCTGTATCCGGGGCACGTGTTTTTGAAATGCAAATCTAATTGTCATCACCTACCGAAAGACGACAGAAAGTATAAAATGTGCGCGTTTTGCCCTTCTTTGTGACGAATTGAACATATGTTGAGTTTGTTATTTTTAGATACAAACTGCTGAAATTGTAAATTATGACATAAACTGTATCTTAATAGAACATGAAACAGATTGACATCAAAATATAATGCAGACTTCACAATGAGTTCACTTTTAATAAAAATATTGTTTTGTTCTTCCCTTTTCAGCACAATATCGATCACCGAGAATAACAGAACATCCAAGTGATATTCTAGTCGCCAAAAATGAACCAGTTACACTCAACTGTAAGGCCGAAGGGAAACCAGAACCAGTCATAGAGTGGTTTAAAGATGGTGAACCTGTCAAAATCAGTTCAAATGAAAATAAATCGCATCGAGTCTTGCTGCCATCCGGTTCCTTATTTTTCTTTCGAACTGTACATGGAAAGAAAGAACAAGACGGAGGAGTATATTGGTGTGTAGCCAAAAATTCCGCTGGAAAAAGTTTTAGTCGCAATGCCACCCTTCAAATAGCAGGTAAGAAAGGCTCTTGAACTCTTCACATCTTCATGATAAATTCCACAGACTTTTATCGCCATCAGAAAGATGAAATTTATTGTGCCAATCGTTTCACCTTTTCACAAAAAATACTTGCGATTGCCATAAAGCTACCTTTTAGATTTGTATAGCATTGTTGGCAGGCACTTGAGTAAAATAAAACATCGCTGAATGTTGTGTTGAATCCTTTCATTGACATTTGTTTTACGGCGCAACAGTTATCAGTTTTATGGTTGCTTCTCTATTAAAAGCGTCATATAATTTTCCACGTCACATATCCAGGAAATCCATAAAACATATTTTTATGATAGCTTTATATATTAAATTCTTCAGACATAACAAACATTTTCTCGAACTTTTATCAGATAAATTTGAAGATGTAAAAGTTGTTTTTTTTTGGGATGAAGATTCACAAAAACGGAGGCGAGTAATAAAAAAATACTTCACCTCTAAGCATAAATATTCGAACGTTGTTCATCGTATAGCTAAAAGCATATATTCTTACGATATCTGAATCAAAAATAATTAAGCGCATGCTATAGAGCATTGCGTGTATAAATGTTTAAGAAAGAATTGGAAGAAACGCTGAAAGAATGAAAAGAGTGGCATCGAATTGAAGTATGGTCATAAATTTCCAATTTCTCAGATTTAGCGTGGGACACAATACTGAAATGCGAATCACTGTTGCTTTAAGAAGCGCAAACAACACGGGATTTGTGTTATACAGTATAAGGCGAAAAATCATTTATTTGCAATTGCTGACACATGTTAACCAAATGAAAGAGAAAAACCTTCATTTATGCTTGCAAACTAAGCAGTGAAATAAAAATTATACTCTACAATGCATGCTACAATTTGTTAGATGGCTAAATTGCTGGTAAATGCCGCTTGAAAGCATTGAACAACAGTTTGTACAATTTTTCATTTCACTTCACATTCACATTAAATAGAAGAATAAATAATTCAATGTAAACAACGAACAACAGAAAGAAATGTCTCAGTTCTGTTAAGTGCTTAAATATGTTGAGAAAAACTTTCAGATAAATGATTTTAAAATGTTAATTGAATTGACGACTAAGACGAGAAATTTCTTAAAATTAATTGAGCAAATTAATTATTCCAAAAATTAAGCAGGAATTAAATTTAATCTTGAGTTATGCTCTGTTTGACATTAAAAAAATTTTCATCGGAATTAATGTGAAACACTTTTCGGTTATTCATTCTAGGCGGTGTTAATAATAAGCGTCAAAAGAAAACAAACTAATTTTTAGTATTCTTTCATGATGGTAACAAAATTAATGGACTTTTCCTTTGACGATGTAATGCCACGCTTAACAGCTCTATTTTAGTCAGCTGATGGTTGAGAAGAGTGACTTAAAATTTCGACAAGAAACTACGGTTTATGTGTTAGCAGTGAAGGTTCATTTGCATAAAATTATGGACAATTTTAGTGATAAAATTGTGTACAAGCATAATAACATTTGAATTTTTTATGACATTCAGGCAATATATTCAAATGAGAGATTGTTGACTGAATGAATAAATGGATGGATAGACAAAAACAAGTTAACAAGCTGTATGAATGTTAATTTTCTATTGATTCTTGTTTTGCAATGAATTTCACGATACAAAAATTATTCCGTCGCTCTTACCCGTAGAAAATTTGAACCTTCAATCAATTCTCAAGAGTAATGTAGAGACTTCATAGCGTCATCGCCTAAAGATATGTTTGAAAACATTAAGTTTGTTTTGAGCTTACCTAATGATTAATCGATTTCCATTTCTCATTTTCTCTTCGAAGAAACCGACTAAATAACAAAGACTACTACATACTTAAATATATCTATCAAAAGTTTCTTTATTTGAGTTTGATAATCATGGAGCTGCTTATAGCTAGTTTAATTTTTTTTCTCTCTAAACTATGTAGATATTTTGATATTATAATTTGACAGAGAAACCTCGTTCATTCAACGTGATTGTGGAATTTACAAGCAATTAAAACTCAAACAATTTCTTATTTGCTTTTATTTCACTTTAATATCATATTTAAGCATCATTAATTTGAGTTCAAATTTTATTCCAGTTCTTCGCGATGACTTTCGTGTACAACCTAAAGACACGCGGGTAGCGGCAGGTGAGACAGCTCTTTTAGAATGCGGACCACCAAAAGGAAATCCCGAACCAAAAGTAGAATGGAAAAAGGCAAGACAACGATGACAAATTGAGCTTATAGGATGATAATTTATTAAATTTCATTTCATTCCTTCACAGGATGGCGTGTCGATTGATTTAGATGATATTCGCGGTCGGATGAATAATCGATTACGCATTGTAGATGGTGGCAATTTGCTTATAACAAATGTGCAAACAATCGACGAAGGAAAATACCAATGTGTAGCTCAAAACATGATTGGCACCAAAGAAAGTGATCCAGCCAAATTAACCGTGCAAGGTAAATTGCCTTTGCAATATAATTTTTCTCAAGACACCTTTGAACAAAGTTATAGCAAAAAAAAGACAGTGGAATGATGTTTATTAAGGCACATCCCATAAATCAGTTATGACGCTGTAATAAAAAGAGAAATGAGTAATAGGCTGTAAAAGTAACAACATTTAATTAAGAAAAGATTTACGGTCATTAAATTCAAATCATGGATGATTGTAAAAATCGAACATTTCTTTTTTTGCGCTTCTCGTTCCCATTTTCACCGCGGAACTGCTCTGAAACTATAAAAACCAAACTTGAAAGTTTACAAAACCTTGAGAGCATGACGAGTTTAATGCTTGGAAGGAAAAAATAAAATTGTCAGTCATCGTTTGGCGTCTAAGTTTTTCTTTTCTTCTTTTTTTTGTGATGCTTAAAGCGCGGTTTTAAGATAAGCAATTAAACATAACAATTAATTATGAAAAAAAGTTTACAATTCCATGAAGTGAAACTTTGTCGAAGATCTTGATTACTTACTTAACTATTCCTTGTCCATGCTTTGTAAAGACAGACCTTATTTATTTAAAACATTTGCCTTTAAAACTTTCTTTGTAAATCACAGAGCGGTCGATCATGTTGTAAAATGATTTTATTTCTTGAATTTTGCCTCGGGTTTCAACTCGGTAAAGGCTTTCTTAATGGTGCTGAGTAAATTGTGCAATTACATGGCTGCACATTATTAACATTATTTAATTAAAAGAAAACTTTAAGACAACGGTAACCGGAGGCAAAACGTTACTTTATATAAAATATATGTTGTATTAAACATTATTCTTAGTTTTGTTTGTAAATTATTATTATTTATAAAGGATCGTTTGAAATTTTTATTTGTTTCTTACTATAAAAGATGATTTAGATTTAAAGAAATGTTTCTTAAGCTATGGTCAATGTGAAGAAATTTAAAAAAAGAAAATTTCTTTCAAGAGAGACAACAATGAAAAAATCCTGGGAAAGGAAAATGCATTAAACTTTTCGTTCATCTCACTCTCTAGCGCTGAGATAACGTAAAGAAATGCAAACAATTTAAAAATGATTTATGAGTGGGGAGACAAATTCATACATGAGCATAAATCATACAGGAATTTTATACAATAAAGAAATATAACAAAGTAGATATTTTATTTTGGAGAATTTTGCTGAATGTGTAGAATGTTCACAAAGAAATTGTACACAACGAAAAGCGTATGAATAAATGGTAATAAGTATCAAAAATTGCAAGCTTAATTTATTTTGACATTTCTGGTTTGATTTATATATTTGCAATATTGTTATTTAGCTTAGACTGCTATCACTTCGAAGTGATATTACTTTTGAAATGTTCTGAGTGCATGGCGATACATTTTGCAACTCATGTTGACACATTCGTATTTCCAATGGAATGCATTAATTAAATTTCGCGGGACGTACACTTTTTAGAAAGTATTCTAATATTTACCAGCATGCCATGTTTTATATCTTATTTTAATATGAAAGCTAACACAACTGATGCAACGACGCAAAGCACGATAGATTGAAGAATTTTAACAACATAGTTCAGGGAGAATAAAAGCGTTGGGAGTAAAATTTGCAACCATAAATTGCGAACACACATAAAAAAGTCATGAACATAAATCAATAATTCAACGATGTCTGCAGGAATAAACTTTGATGAACACTTTTAATTTTAACGTGTTGTCGAATTACAAAAAGCACTCGCATGTTGGCATCACAAATTATCAGAATAACATAGAATCAAATTTTTGTTTTGATATACATAAATTCAATAATGTTTAAATAATGATGATATTTATCTGCTACTGCAGCACTTATTCATGTCATATGATTTCAATTAAATCATTAACCACTCTAAACGTGTCAGTTTACGAATCTATTGTTGATCACTTTATGATCCATGAAATATCGCAAGTTTAATGTCACCAAACAGTTTAATTCTTTTTTTTATTCTAATAATTATATTGAAAGCAATCGAAGCGGAAAAAAACAATAAGACTTGCTGTTGTTTTTAGTGATCGCAAATAATAGATAAAAACAGGCCTTGTATTCGGGAATTTATTGCTTTAAAAGCGTAGTTTTTCATAACAACCACTTCCTTCCGAGTAATAAAATTACGACTTCGACTTTTGCTAAGATAGCTCGAAAAAAGACTTGACGTTATAAAATTTAAATTAGATTAAGTAGAATGGAGAAAGAGCTTCATCGATTTTAGTTCCAACTCTGGCAATGATTTTCATACAATAAAAATAAACCAAGAACAAAGTATGAGATAAAATTTGAAATTTACGGGTGAAGCGTTTTGTATCGATGGTAACGAAATGCTTATGAACTTTTTCTCCCCCAAAATTGTGGAAAATTTCGAGGAGAATTTTTTGGGGGTTGAAATTTGATACAGCGCTGAAATTTAATCTCGAAATTTATTTACGTTGCGATAAAAATTACAATCTTAGAATTATTCTGATTCTCTTCAGTGGGGGAAAATAAAAGAAAAGAAATGTCTAAGGAAGAGCTATTTCGCTTTGCTTACAAAGTGAGTATATATTTACATTGGATCATTTCAACCACACATACACACACACACATATGTACATATATTTATCAAAATCCCTTACTATTCATTTCATTTATTTTTACTGTCATATCATGGGATGATTCATGAATATTGTCAAATGTTTTTCTTCATTTTTGATTGAAAGGCGAAAACATTTTCACTGATAAGTAAATGATTTTCATCGACACTTTTAAATTTCCCCCTTGAAGCGCAAAAGAAAAAGACTCGAAAGTGTTCGTTGAAGAAAGAAAAAAAAATTGAAAGATTGCGGAATGACGAGAATGTATGGCCTGGAAATACATAGATTGATGTTTAGCTTATTCATTTCCCTTTCGTTACGCTTCTCGTAGCATATCCACCACCAACATCCATCTATCGTTTTTTTTTCTCGGCAAACGTTATTCCTTTTCATGTCATATCAGAGGTAATTTATCGATTTAATGAATTTTGCTTATGGAGCATATTTTTCCATTATCATGAGTACGATATAAAGCAGATCCGAAGTTTCCAATTTCCTTGATTATCAAAAGTTTTATTCTTGTCGACAAACATAATTCTCTCGCCCCACTAACGTCTATTATTAGGTTAATAAACATCAACACATTTTTATATGGCACATTGTCGGAATTGTGATGATTAATATTCGATTGATTTGTGTTGATTCATTTAGGGAAAGGGTGAGTGAATCTTATAACTAGCAGAAATAAAATGTTACTGATTTCCTTCCCAATCAGTCATATTGAGCAAATATATGTCAAAATCAATGCTTTACATTTATACATTTAGATATATGTGTCGTTCCATTTGATAGCTCAACTTGATCGTAATATGTTCAGAAGGAAACTAAAAAAAATGATAAGAAAAAGTTTTAATACAATTTTGTTCTTTCTTTTGCGAGAAGCTTCTGCTAAGGCAAAGTTGGAGCGTATATTTCATTACATTAAAGAAGCTTACCACTTCACAACCACCAGGATGTATATATCGTGCATTAGCCAACTTTCTGTTTTCATTTCTGCAAAGGGAGAAGAAAGGCTTTTCATGTATCAAAACTTAAGACGAAAATTCTATTATATGATATCAACAGAAGCGAGTCTTTTGTTTCCTTTCAGCAGATTCGAAGAGTTTGTTTTTACTCGTTGATGTGCTGAACGAAGCAGAAATGCTGGCGTAGTAAAGAGAGAAATGAATCGACAATTTGCATATATTTCTGCCATCCTTGCTTTGATGTTATTTTCTAGAGTGAAGTCATTCATGGAGTTGCTCTCAAAGTGATATTTTATGAGAATATAAAAGCTCTAAATGCCAGAATATGATCTCATTCGTATTCAGTTGTGAAAGTCAAACACTCTTTCCATTACCTTGTCATTTTCTTATTGATTTTCAAAGCTTTTAAGGATAAAGTCTGTCAAAAAGGCAACACGAGATTGAGTGTGAAGTGAAATCGAAGTTCTTAACTTAGTTAAGATGTTTTTCTCAAAAGCATAACATTGATAATCTTCCGATAACATTTTGAACAAAAAACCATACGGTTTTTAATGCAAAATTGTCTGAAATAAATTCAGCTCACGTTACTCAAAGATCTTTATCAACAATAAATTACGAGACATTTTCATGCTCCCCTCTTATTAAAAACATGCAAAACATTTTTCTCTTATCATCTTTAAAAGTGTATAATTTAATTATTAAAGCCGCAAGGAAAATGAAGCTTCTTGTCTCGGTTCTTTTTAAGAATCTTTGTTTGATGAAATTCAATATTTCTGACCCTTTCATGATACGAAACTTAATATTATTAACATCATGATGGTAGCGACAAATGTTTTTATATAAACAGTTCCTCTTGCTCAACATAGTACCTGATGCTTTGACGTTATTCGATTGTTTCGTCACTTCATTTAATTATTATGTAGAAAAAACTGAAAAACATCACCTTTACTTATACTTTTTTGTATGAAAAGTAAACTGTGAACGAATTTTACATTTTTCAACAACTTCCAGGTAATTTCAAACAATCATTCTTTATAATGTTCAACTTTTATTCATCAGAAATGCAAAATTATGCTAACTTGATGCAGACATTCCGTCCCTCCAGCCTTTTATATTATGTTTTAAATATGTTGAACATGGAAGAAAAGTAAAGCATTTTAATGAATTTTTCTTTCGTTTTGATCACAATCGTAGATAGTCGCGAACAAAGTCATACTGGTTGGTGAATTATCCAACTTCTATTCCATTATTATGATTATTATTCAAGCGGAAAATTGTAGCTTTTTGAGGAAACTTTTTGCATATAAATTAATCTTTACATAATCTTATCTATTTCGCTTCTTTAGTCAAGCCATCATTCAAGAAAGTTCCATCTGACGCAAGCATTTTGGCCGGACAAACTGTGCAATTCTACTGTTCAGTAGACGGAGATCCCACACCTCAAATTCATTGGCGAAAGGATGATGGGAACATACCAACTGGCAGGTAATAAATTAAATATTTCATGCTATTCAAGCAGCTCAGTTCAAGTTGTCTATGTGTTGCTTGCCTCGACTTCTGTGAAAAATTATCTACCATCAAATCGTCTTTTAGAAGAATATTGCCAAATATTATTCATTCTCTGGCATCTTCCAAAACTTAATCGATTTCATGATGCCGAAACCTTTTTTTCTTTTTCTTTCTGGAGCGATAGTCCAAGAAAGGGGATGTAAGTGATATTACTAAATAACTTTCCGTTGTGGGGTGCTTGAGGGGGTGTTGGTTTCGTTCGGAACATAATAAAAGTGAATGTAAGGAGGGTCCAACAACTGTAGCTTGCTTACCCTGAATATCATGTTGTTTTTACGTCCCGATCGTTATTTATTTATTTCCTGTTTGTATTTTATTTTATTTTTTCCTATATAGAGCTGAAATTGTGGACGGAGATAAAAGTTTGGTCATAAAAAATGTAGTCCCCAGCGACGAGGGAATCTACGTGTGCGAAGCACAAAACAGTGTTGGCCAAATCACCTCTAAGGCCCAACTTGTTGTTAATTGTGAGTATTGGAATAATAAAATGTTCAATTCGCTATTTGAACTCTTCAGTCATGAATGTTGATGGTTGACTAGTGTTTTGTGGGGTCAGCAGTTTAAAATCGAATTGGGAGTTTTGTATCAAAACAATTTAAGTATAAAACAGTTCAAAGTTCATTTAGATTACAGTTTCAAACATGGTTATAGCACCCTAAATGGTCATAAACCAAACAAACACTTTAGTCTTGACTTCAGTGAGTGTTTGCGAAAGAAGTTTCATTTATTTATACTTCATTACTTCGCAATTATAATCTAAGATAGTGAAGCATACAGTGGCAGCAAATTCTTTTCTTTTGCTTCTTCATTCTCTTAACAAAGATTCATGATGAGAAAAATTATTCTTTCAGTTGTTGTAATGGGTTCTCTGGAGAGAAATTTCTCTTGATTTGAATGTTAAAGCAAGCAATAAAATAGCAATTTTTCTTATCCATCTCGGAAATTCTTTCGCTTTAAGATAGAAGATCCTTACGACAATGAATCGAAAGCAACTAATAAATAAAGTCTTATAAAACTGTGCTTTTGAACTCTACAATCTTGTAATTAAAATTAATAACATCTCAAACTCGATTTATTATCGTTTCATGAAAATCGCTACTCGCTAATCGAATAGTTTGTAGATTAATCTTGATCAGTTGTATGTCTCTGCATTCTCTTTAAAGACGTCGGAAAAGCCTTTGAAATGAGAAGTTAGCGAAATGTCAGAAGAAACTTGGGCTTCCTTTGAAATTCTTCATTCATTAATCAAAAGAAGAGAAAGGGGAAAGAAAGTAAAGAAATTCAATATCGTATTAATATTAATAACATAAAATTTATAAATTTCTTATTCGTAATTTTGTAATATTTTACTTAAAGAAAACTTTAGAGAAATTGAAAGAAATAAAATTAATCAAATGTTAATAAAAGTTTACAGTCGTAAATAATAATTTTATAACTCTACAGATCCAATGACACCCACATTGAGTTATAGAGTTAGTAAATTTTCTTGTTATATTTAATTGATTTAATGTCAAAGATATTTCATAAAACTTCAACTCTCTGTTTAAGGATGCCACCCTTAAGCGTAAACAATCGTTAAAAGAAAAATAGACTCATCGATTTCTAATTAGTTTATAACATTTAAAATGGCAGACGTAATTATTCTATTTCCATGAAATAATCTAGGGGGAAGTTCACGTTTCACGTTCATGTTGAAAGAAAGATGACACGCAAGAGATTAAATTTAATTGATCGATCAATTTTCCTCTTTTGTGCTGTTAAAAATTTTAATTAACTCTCATCAATTCTTCCTTATATTCAGCATTGCCAGTGTTTCTAACAAAACCACAAGATGTAAAAATAGGAGTGAATGGAATAGCAAAATTAGAATGCGTAGCTTCAGGAAACCCTCAACCATCTGTGTTTTGGACGAAAGAGGGTTCACAAGAGCTGATGGTTCCTGATAAATCCTACGGTCATCTCCATGTTTCATCCGAAGGAACCCTCGAGATACGAAATGTACAAAAAGATGATGCAGGATTTTATGTATGTTCAGCATTTAGCGTAGCGGGATCTGGAACAACTCGAGCTTTTTTACAAGTGAGTATCAATTTTTGTCTCTCAACTTTATGTCTGAAACACAAATTTAATGCAATTAAATCGGAACTAAAGGAAAACCTCCTGTTGTTAACGAACACGTTTCACATTAGTGTGAATATTTATGGCTCATATGTGCCATGAGTGTTAATTCTTCTTCATTTATTACCGACAAAAAGAGTAAGAGAAAATAATTAAAGGCAACGTCTAAGTGTTACGTCACACCCAAAGATTATCGAATCAGCATTTTCAAACTGAACCTTGAAGACAGATTGCCTTGTTGCGTGTCATATATCTTAACGTTCCCAAAACAGAACTCATAACTAATAAGTAAGCAGACTCTGAAACAAAAACGGAATTAAAGATTAATGTTCAAGTCTTCGTTAAATCATGACGTAGGATCTTTGTTACATTATCTTTAAGCTAGAATAGATGGGAAAAAGAGTCCCGGGATTCTTTTGAGGATAAAAAACAAAAAGGATGTATTTAAACGCTTTAATGCTTCGTCATCATTTCCTTTCAATTTCGAAGAAGAAAACGCTTTCTTCAACACATATTGGAGATGCTCGTTCTCTAGCAAAAAACACTTTTTTTTCCTTCTTTCTGTCGCTTCATCATGATGAATTACTGTTTCTTATCAGCAGTAAAAAAGCGTCGATGATTACAGCAAAAGTGTGCAGCACATGTCTAAACTCATTCCATTGCTCAATGTGTACAGATACTTAGTTTCGATGAGAGTAGATAGATAAATAAATTGATAACATAAACTACTCGTTGCTGATCAAATATTTTCCTTATTGCAACAAGGTTCAGTTTTTTTTATATTTTATTTTCGACGGTAGTCAATATTTATTTAAGCTAAACCGTTTATGTACATTTTTTTTGTGTATTTCAGGTCATATCTGTAGACGACATTCCACCCCCAATCATTCAAATTGGGCCAAGTAATCAAACCCTTCCGAAAGGAAGCGTGGCAACACTTCCGTGCCGTGCAGCTGGAAATCCCACTCCAGATATCAAGTGGTCGAAAGATGGCTCAACAATACAAGTCAAAAACCGTTTTTCTTTGGTTCAAAGTGGGACATTGAAGATTGATGGTGAGATATTTTTCTTGTGTATTTATTTTATGAAAATTCCACAATCGAGGAAGGTCGTCAGTTGTGACCTTTCCATCTTTCTCATACTCATTCATTCCACCCCGCTGAGCTTTCTTATGAATTCGCACAAAAGATCGCAATAATTGCGGTTTTGATTAAAGGAGAATGACGATGCGGTAATTGAGACGTTTTTCTTCGTTACTTCATCCATCTGATGATTTTTTTTATGTTGTTAAATTGTCATAACGAGCACACGTTCTCCGTAGGTACTTATTTTATAATTTGAGAGAAAGAAAAACATTGTGTGTACATAGCATTGCATTGAATGAAGTTGAAGTCAATACAAACAATTAAAACGTGATTTTAAGTTGGGAAAAGAATGAAATGAAAGAAATGCCATTGTTGATTTGTAAATATCGAATCTCACAATCAACGACGACGTTATTTTTGTTATTTTCGAAGGTATGCGGGATTATTGAATAAATTCGTACATAAAAGAAACGAGTCAAAGCTCACGACATGCAATCAAAGCACTGAAAAAAACTTTTGAGTAAACATAATCAAGCAGATTTATTTTATCTACGGTATGAGTTAGACGGACACGTTAATCCATTTAATTCGCTATATCTTTCGATCGAAACTCAAACAGATGGCACAAACAAGTTGAAGGAAATAACCTTAAGCTAAAATCCTTACATAAACACACAAAGAACTTTCTAATACCTTCGGAAAATGAGAAGGAAAAATAACATAAAAGGACTTTCTTCAAATAGTTTCCGAATGTCTTTTGCCTGCTGCTTTCCAAATGAAATTAGCATTTTCATCGACCACAAAAAAAAATTGTACAAGAAGATTACGTTTTCATTTATCCTTTTCAAAAGACTTTGTTTTTGATGAAAAAACCATTCAGTTTAGGATTAATGTGAGCTGAAACATTTCACCGTAAAAAGAGAGAGAAAAGAGTGAAAAGAAAATTACAAAAAATGCCATGCCAGGAAAAAAGACGAGGGAAAATCCATTTGATATTTTCCTACGTTTTTCTTTTCTTTATCAAAAGACAGGAGCGACAGAATAAATGGGTTCATCCGAAGGTTATGTCGAATTTGAATTTAACAAGGTCCCTTAACCTTTTCTAATGTCAACGTTAATTTCTTTTGCTTTTCACAAACCATTTCCTAGTCTTTAAAAAATTATAAAAATTTTTTAAATAAACTTTCTGGCAAAGAATTTTAACGATAAAAGTCTAACACTTCATAAAGCTTTCGATTATCATGAATAATATTCTTTTATAATCTAATTAAAGAACGGAAGAGTTTTGAGAACTGCTGGCTAAAATTTTTAACAATTTAACTTCAGTTTTAAGTTGCAAGTTGCAGCACCTGCTGGAAGAAAATTTTAATAACATTTAATACTCTGGCAATGCTTGAAAGTTGATTTTAATCTGTTTTTGGATTATTGATAAAGAAAAAAGCGAGAATATTAATGCATTTTTATTGCTTTTAAAAGATTTTTGCAGCATGTGAAGTGAAATTAAGTTTTCACAGGAAAAACATTAATTTTCCCATGTGCGTTAAAAGCTGCATGAAGCTAATGTTTAAAACGTCTGCGTTCTTATGCTTTGTCTACCAAGTATCATTCGCTATCGTTATATGTATGAACATTGAGTAATAATGAAAATTGATGGCGTTGTTAACATCGAAGCAACACGAGAAAGTTCGTTCAATTCAGTTATACACATGTAGACAATGTTCTGGAATATGAAAGCAAAAAGACTTGCAGAATAAGTTGTTATTGATTTTTAATAGATTCATAATGTTCAAAATTTGAAACAATCTATAAAGGGATCAATTAGGTAGCTTATTTATTTATTCAATCTAAAAATATCGTGATTGAAATGTTTGCTTACATATTCATTCAATGAACACAGATTTTTTAATGTTTTCTACTTATTTGCTCGTTTACGACATAATTACATGGCCATTATCTCTCTCTTTCATTCACATAATTCAATTACACTCTACTGAGAGTTTAAAAGTTCAGAATTTTCAATTATGAAAAAAGCGGAAGCTATGAAGTCATTTTGCATTTTCAAGCCAAATCCTTGCTTTATGTTAATTAAATGTTTTCATTAGATGTCTGGATGTTGGGAAGGTCTTTTGTATTTATTTGCAGCTTTCTAAATCCTTCTAAACGATGCTCAAACTGCTGGCAAGATGTGAAAGTTAATTCCTGTCAGCGAAGATTTGAGATTTAAGCTTTGTCATTCGTCACAAATTGTGATTTATTTAAATAAAAGAAAAAGTCTTCGTCAAAAATCTGTCATGCTGCTTGACATTGACAAAACATAAGAATTTCTCCCGCTATTAAAATAATCCCTCTCTCATTTTATTTCAAAATGAAATCACATTCGAGTGTTCGTTCAACTCTTCTCATATTTAGAACAAGCGAATTAAACAAAATTGCATTTTATTATTCTTCATTGAATTTTCACTCAGCAATTTTGCACTTCAAAAAGAACCAAACAAAGAGAAAGAAAACATAAAAAATATCTTAGGGGATGGAATTCTTAGGAAATCCAATTTGAAAGCACTTCAAGTAAAGCTGATGAAAAAAAATTTAAATTCATTATTGCGCATTTTGATTTCATCATTTGCGAATGTTGAATGTTCTCGAATTTATTTTTCTCTTTTTTTCTCCTTGGATGTCTATTATAAGTAGATGTTTATGAAATATACAAAAAAAAAGAAGAAAAATCTCTTGATCAAGAGGCATCATGTTGATGCTTAGTAAGTATTTTTCACTTCTATGTTTTCAGCCTTGAAAATTTTATTCTGAAATATGAGGGCGAATGAAGGCCGAAATTCTGATGGGAAAAGATTTTTCTTTATTTAGAAAAGCTACAGAAAAATGATGAGAGAAGTGAAAAAGAAGCTGAATAATTCTGGTTGCTTTATCATATCGCATGAGGGGCTGCATATTATGCAGAAAGTTAATTTTTCCCTCCCACAATGCTCTGAATGCTTCACTGAATTTCTGCCTCTGTCTGCTATTGTTAGATAACTTTCAAGCTGAGAAATTAATTTCCAACAGTTCCATGTTGCGGACCTTTTTATGTTTATTCACTCAAGTGATGAATGAATGAATAATCGAAATTGATTTTTTGATTGAATATTAATTTTAGCACTTCTTGATCTTCTACGGGTTTTTTATGTGAATAAATTGGAATACATTAATTTAGGAAACAGCTTCAAGATTACTTCGATATTGGAAAAGTTTCAGATTTTGCCTTTGATTGTTGAATGTTGAGTGAATTCCTATATGAGGTTGCGGTGGGGCGCTTTTTACACTTAAATAAACGTTTGAGTGTTTGTAAAAATATGCGAGAAGTTTTAATTTTAATTCAAAATACTTCAATGTTGATACAATTCCCAAACTATAAGAAATTTAATAAATTCTTGAAGAACACTTATTGACTTCGCCTTTTGGAGAGAAATGAAAAAGACTTACGAAGATTACGTTGGCATGAGAATAAATATTAAAATATTAATATTCCTTTGTGACGGTTTTCTTTGATATTAACGAGTGCTGAGCTGTTGTCTCGCTTAAGGCAATCCTTAAGATCCAAAGACGATGACGACGACGACGTTCTGTTACTTAAAAAGCGAAGTTTTACTTAATTGGAAGTTTTCTTCCCGTCCTTGTATGAGTTTGCTGTCATGGAAAAATAACAACAACGATGATTGAAATTGAGAGTAGAAATTTGTTATTGATATTATTTTGTAATTTCGTATTCATCTTTTATGGTTTCCTTTCTTCCTCTTTAAACAGATTTACATCTCGATGATTCGGGCTTTTATACATGCACAGCATTTTCCGAAAGTGGAGAGACATCTTGGTCGGCATCTCTTACTGTAAGTTTTTCTTACTTTTATACAAATAACGCTTTCTGTTAGCAAAAAATAATAAAAAAATTTGCAATTAAAATCCATTTTAATAATATGCATGAAATTTATGTTGATTTTCTTTCTCGTTGCTGTTTCGAAAAGAGCCGGAAGGCCTTCACATCATGCTGTTTATTTCAAGTATCGACTAGAATTAATTCTTGATTACTTTTGCATTTTTAAACAGGTCGAAAAGAGCTCCACAAGTGCTCTTCATCGTACACCCGATCCCAGTACACTTCCACCACCACCCAATGAACCAAATCTAATCAATGTTACAAGTAAAAGCATAACTTTAGCATGGAATAAAGTTCCAACTAAGCAAGGAAGCTCATCGTTCATTGGATACACGATTGAATATTTCAGTTCCGATTTGCATAGAGGATGGATCTTGGCAGCTCAGAGAATACCCATTAATGTCGTTACGGTGAGTTCAATATGCAAATTTACAAATTACACTAACGAATAATGGCGGAATAAACTATTGAGATCATCTCATATTTATTGCAAAGCGTTAATTGATGATGATCGCATAATGTTATTGGATATAAAATGTTTTTTTGTCAGCAATACGAATTTCCATGGTGGGAAACAAGGCAATAAAACTTTTATCTAAAACTCGACGATTTAATTATGACAAATTTTGCTGATTCAAGCAATAAACCAACTCCTGTTCATCGTAATGTTCTTACGATTGTCATAAAAAGCTTCTAACGGCCAAATAAACAGCATTAAAACAAACAAGTAGTTTTTAATATAATCTAATAAAGCTTTTTACGTTCAACACTCAGAACGTCCACATCGCTGATAGTATTTTTGCAGCGAAAATACTTTTAATGGTTGGCTGCAGTTCATTTTAATGAAAAATAAAATAAAGCATTACATGGACAGTTTAAGATTCCAAGTTAAGCAAAGTACGCTCCACGCTACTGGTTGATATTTTATGTTTAGCTCAATCCCCTTATGGCATTTTATTAATTATTTCGCCTGGGAGTTTGCCTACACAAATCGCGAGTCGAGCCGTCACATTTTTCAAAAGAATTCGTCTCATTTTTCAACATAAATAGAAGCAATTTATTTGTTCTGCCTCATGCCGACATAGGCTTGCAAATGAGACGGGAAGAATCGGCTTGTAATCAGTCGAATGAAAGCCTGCATGTGTATAATTAAAAAAATTTGTTTTCGCAAAGAAAACCAGCATTAATCTCCATATCTCAATGGTTCTCCCTCCTCTTTCAAGCTTGATTTGTGATTCACATAAAAATATTCATTTTTTTTTCTCTCTTCTTTCTTTTTTCATTGCATGATTTGCAGATAAGCGACTTGAAGCCGGCTACGTCCTATGTGTTCATAGTTCGTGCTGAAAACTCATACGGTCTCTCAGTTCCATCGCCGGTGTCGAGTGTGATCAAAACATTGGATACCGACAAAAGCGTTATACCACCTAACGAATTAGCCTCAGCTCGAGCTTTTCTCAGTGGCAAGGTAAGTTTATTTATTTTCCTTTTCAACCGACGACTTACTAAATATACCGCTCTCTTCAATGATTCTTTACAACTGTTTGTTAGTTTCAAAAGTCACATAAATAATCATTCGCTGTTCTCGGGAAGCTCATAACTCCAATGTTTATTTTTCCTTTATTTTTCTATGCAATTTGGGATTTAATTCTCTCTTCTTTCTTCTTCTTACATTGTGCTATGTCTGGCTAGCGAGTAAATACAGGAAAACTTCCGCGAACAAATGTGCTGTTATTAAAAGCAATAAATAAATTTTCACTAGCACTTTTACTTATATTAAAGTACCAAATCCCGCTATTTCGTTGTAGATACGATGGGAAAATTATTTTTGTGCATTTAACGGGCTTAAAGTGAAGTTAAAACTCTTTCAAGTTGCATATCTGCGCGAATTCTACGTGAAAGTGCAAAAGGAGAGACTAATGATTTATCATTAGGTGACGGGGAAAAGGAAAAAGAAAAAAGAAATTTTCCTGAATTCTTGATATCTTAGAGGAAAATTCTGTTCGTGATTCTTACTCCAATGGTGCAAAAAACACCGTGATAATACCAATTTCTCTCAATTCCCCATTTTCCATTTAAAAGTAACTTAAAAGAAATATACGAGAACATTATAAGAATGTTCGAAATTTATTGTCGAATATATTTATAGATCAGAAGAGAAAGATGGAAAATGGGGAAAATAAAAGGAAATGGAAAGGAAATTCTAAGACTTTCGTAAATTATGTCATTTGCAGAGTGAGTGAGAGGAAAGAAAGTCACAACTTGAACGAACCGAACTCGTATTCAGCGTTAATTTACTGTTTTGTCGGAGGAAATAAAGTTTTTGACCTCCATGATTAAAGGCATATCGCGAGTAGTAAAAATTGTGTATTTGTATAAAACATAATTGAAATATAAGAGATCAGGCAGTTAATGAATTTATCATCGAATGAATGAATTTTTCGGGTTATAAAGCAAATCTCATAGCGCGCACAGTTATAAATTATCAGTTTTTCCAACATGAAAATGAAAATGGGAGTAAAATAAAATAAATTCAATTCGTTTTCTTCTCTCAC
The DNA here is from genome assembly GCA_900005825.1 of Clunio marinus. Taxonomy (NCBI): domain Eukaryota; kingdom Metazoa; phylum Arthropoda; class Insecta; order Diptera; family Chironomidae; genus Clunio; species Clunio marinus. The sequence continues at coordinate 588,402 of CVRI01000001.1, forward strand.
ACTTCCGAAATGTTTTTCTTGCCAGTTGAATTTAAGATCATTTCGTTTAATAATTAGAGCAATTTAGAAGAAGCATTTTTCATTTCTACATATTTTACTTTTGCTTTCATGTTGTTTCGTGCAAGTGACGTTTTGATGGGATGATGAAAATGTTGTAGCAATTAAGAGTGATTATGTTGCGATATCAGTGCTATAAATTATATTTGAGACAGTTTTTATGCTCGTATTTAGAGAAGATTTTCAATTGCCTTGAGCATTGAAAACGACGATGTGATTATAATATTTTTGTGGGAGGATTAAGAATTAGCTTTTGGCGATTATTCGTCGCTTTTTTTCCATGTTTTTCATCATGCAATCTATACCCGCTGTTCATGGCTTTTCCTTTAAAGAAATTATTCGTTGAGAGCGACTGTTACAGGAGACTGTTTGTGATAAATTAGATTTCCGACTCTTCATCCACATTTTAAGAAGGGTAGAACGTGACGGTTATGACGTGAGCAATGTGATATATGATTTCTCAAGCAATCTCTTAATCTCAATGAAACGCCCAAACGCAAAAAGAAATGAAGATGGAAAATGCAAACAGTTACTTATTTAGATTTTATTCACTCGAAAATAGATGATGATTCAATACATTCTCTCATCTTTCATCTTTCATCTGTTTTCTGTAAAGAAAAAAGAAGTGAACTTTGAACATGCACATCCGAAAAGTTGGTATCATCATCATCAATAATAATAGATGTAAAGCATGAACATGCTCAGCAGAAATGAAAATGGGAAATAAAGTGAAATTTATGTTGACGATGTCTTCCTTCTTCTTTTCTATCCGACATACGTAAACTAACATAAAGATTGTACATAAATATGAACGGCAAAATGTACCTTGCATGAATAACTACAACATTATAATATTTGTTTCGGCTCTTAATGTTTGTTGTTGTTGAACATAGAAGAAGGAGAGAGGGAGTTACACGTAGTTTTAGTTGATATATCACTTGATGATAGTGCGGAGGTCAAATTGCAATTTCAGTCATGTACAGATTTCGTTTTGCCTCGACTACTACGTAACGGAACGTTTTTCTATCCCGTCATGAACCTTATCTTGGGAGTAAATGCACATAAATTTCAATTTTATTTTCAATTTCTTTTCGATCTCGTTTTGTGAGAGAATAAAAACGAAAATATAAAATAGATTGAACGGAGTAAATTTAGTGATTTTATTGAATTTATATTTGATAGCGTTAAATGAACTCAATGCTTATGGTCGGACAAAAATACTTGCATGATACAAAGGGGAATAAATGAGTTTGAAACGTACTTAAATATTCAATCATCATGAAGGTACTTGAAAGACTTTTGAATAAATCGTTGATGAAGAACACTTAAATCTTTTATTTTACATTCAATGAAGAAGAATTGCGAATATTTATCTGACTTGCCAGAACTCATACAAAACTGACTCATTCATCACATTCGAAATTAAATTGAGAATTTAACGAAAAACTTTTAATGGATTACGATGAAAATATGAACGATATTTTTATTTATTGTATTAAACACACAAAAACGTTTGATTGTTGAGCAGAAATAAATATAAGTTCACAAACAATTTTTTTCTGTTCACATGGATTTAGGTTTTGGCTAGGATTTAAAATTGCCCTGGAGATTCATTTTTCGTTGCTTCTCTTGCTGGTTTATTCCTCGGTTTCATTAAAAAGTTTAATCTTTGAAATTTATTCTCGTTTTGTTTCAAATGTTTTCCAATGTAGATGAGATGCCTTTTCAGACATTCTCAGTCCAAATCTAATGTAAATGTTCTGTTTATCCACTCGCTTTGTACTCACACCGGATTTGCGGTAGAACATAAAATTTCAGAATAAATAGATAATGCAAAGCAATAAATGGCGAAATTATTTCGTCCAAAGTTTTATGCTAACAGAAGGATGTCGATAGAGTGGAATATTCTTTTACCATCGCTACCCGAAGCCAATTTAATTCCATTTCAATGAATCATATAAAATGTAGAATTTCTTCATTTTTGTGGCTTTTTCCATTTTATAAAATTTAATCATTACGCAATACTTAACGTCATCTCATCAGCATCAAATTCAATTTCCTTCAACTTATTTCTCTCTCTTATCGTTATAAATTACGAGGCAATTCTATCAATTATGTTATTTACTGAAATCATTGATTTGTGAAATTTTCATTGAACATTACAGGTTCTGGAATTGACAGACGCTCTGGCAGTCAACTCAACAGCAGTACGTCTTGAATGGCATTTATTATTGAGCGACACTGAGTACTACATCGAGGTAAACTGAATTGGAATAATTTAATTGCTTTCGTAATTAGATTTGTTCTCATGTCGATATTTCCAAATATTTTTTTCTTGTTATTTCATTCTTCTGCAAATGTTGAACAATGAAGTTCATTGACGAAAAAAACTAACAAAAATTTAATTTAAATATTTAAAGGGTTTATACATCCGATATCGTGACTTAGGCGATGAAACACAAAAGTATAACAGTGTGACTGTGATGAAGCCAGACAGCGAGATGCATGATGTTGGCAACTTGAATAAGTTCTCTAAATATGAATTTTTTATTTCGCCTTTTTATCGGTCTGTCGAGGGTCAACCAAGCAATTCTAAAATTGTCCAAACTCTTGAGGATGGTGAGCTCTCGTTGAACTTTTAAATTAATTCATGCATTTTAACATGCTTTATGTCTCTTCTCTTCTATTCTATTCTATTGTTATTAGTTCCGACAGCACCACCGACCAACGTACAAGTTGGCATGCTGAATTTAACATCAGGAGTTGTACGATGGAGTCCACCACCCCCACAACATCATAACGGAGTCTTGTTGGGTTACAAAATTCAAGTTAAAGCTGGAAACTCTACAAAAATTTTGGCTCAAATGACTTTGAATTCCAGTACTTTGTCAGTTGGATTACATAATCTGACAACAGGTGCAACATATAATGCTCGTGTTGTGGCATATACGAGAGTTGGCGCTGGTCCATATTCAAAGCCGGTAAGTTCATCCCAAACATTGAATTAATTTATCTCATTCAATTACATTTCATTTTAATTAAAATTTTTCGTATTTATTTATCATTCAAAATACAAACAAAAAGGTGGCACTTGTCATGGATCCATCCCATTTAATTTCTCCACCTCGTGCACATCCAAGTGGCATTTCATCAGGCGAATCAATTCATAGCGACAGTATATTGAATGAACCATGGTTTATGATTGCAATTGTCATCGTGCTTGTTGTTTTTCTTGTCTCTACGGTATTCACACTTCGCTTCCTTAGTCGACGAAGGAAAAACCTATCGAAAGGACTTCAACATTTGAACGGTAAGTTCTATCATTAACATAATGTTTATGAATAAATAATTGAAAGCGATGATACAAAGTGATGTCATTAATACATTGAAGTTGAATAACATAATTGTGTCTTGTTATAATAGCGACAAGTTGACGATGTTAGAACTTAATGAACAGCCTTGAAATATTAGTTAACATAATAACATTTCATAGAAATCAATAAAAACTTAACAGCACAATTTATGACGAACAAAACAAAGTGATTGTGTTGTTCATGATTGAATGTTGTTGATTCATAAACAACAAATTTAGAAGCTCAAAGAATAACAATGAAAGTACGAAATCATCTTCTTTTAGCACCAGTATGTGTTTGAACTATTAATTTATTTCATGCGTTTCCTCGCCAACAACTTTTCCACTCCAAAATACATAAAATCAAAAATATTTTAATAATCACATCACAAGGTTGAAGCTTTCAAAGGCTTACGTTCTAATCCATTATGATTTGTTTGTTCCAGTACCTGGCGTTGTTAATAGTGGAGACGTGTTGATGAATATTAATGGCAAAGATAGTCTTTGGATAGATCGGGGATGGCGCACGGGAGATATTGATAAAGATTCAGGCTTAAGCGGCATGAAGTTGTTAGAAAATTCCCAAATGTCTTCATCCCAAGGTAATTATACAGATTGTGGCACTGATTACGCAGAAGTTGATCCACGGAATATGAGTACTTTCTACAACTGTCGAAAATCGCCCGATAATCCAACGCCTTATGCTACGACTATGTTGATTAACTCGATGCCACAAGAAATGTGTGGAAATCCAACTCATTCACATTCAGAGCACGAAATTTGTGCTGGCGGTTCGTCCGGAACATCGAGCTTACATTCGGATGGCAAACAAATGTATTGCATGCATTCGAAACATTACGCACCAGGTGAGAAATGCTGATAATAATAATAATCATAATAATGTAAACGGAAGTTGTGATTATACGAAATATTTTGTTGTATGCAGGTCCAACTAATTGGATAGTTTTTCTCCCACCGCCACCACAATGTCCGCCACCAATACCGGAAGGCTACGGTTCGGAATTTGCAACGAGTTTGGCAATTGGAAATTGTAAGAAGTCGTCATTAAGCTCCCGCAGTGGCTCAGGAATGTCATCGAGACAACAACCAAAGTAAGGAAATTAAATGACAAGACAATAAAATAAATAAATCGAAAATATAAATTTTTTGAACAGCATGAACATATCACAACAACCTTCTGAGTTCAACTACAATCATGCGACATCGTCGAGTAAAAATTCTTCAAACGGAATGCCATTTGCAAATCGAGTTCCTTTTCTTTGTCACGAGTCTGCAATGAATCAACAGCAAGCATTTAATCACATGATGAATAATCCCGGTTCATGTTGTCCCCAACAGCAGCCATTGATAAGCAACGAACATATTTATTCAGAGTACGAGCCATATCAGAATGCGCATCGGAAATTAAATTCAAGGTAAAGCATAGAAGATTTGAAGATTTTTCTTTACTTGTCACTAATTGCAAATAATTTTTTCACAGATTGTGCGATAGTTACGACGCCCTTCCAAATTGTTCCACATCAAAACAAACCACCCCCACAACGTTACATAATGCAAACTTTAGCTCCCTCAGCTCTCAACCGATGATGAATGGACCCAACGACAACTCAATATATAAATGTTCATCGGATTGCTGTTCAATGGAGCGACAGCAACGACATAATCATTCCCATTTTAATCATGGAAGCAATAACAATAATAAGAGAAAACAAAAGACTAAACATCATCACCGGCAGAACAATAAAAGCGGCAATCAAAAGCATCAGCACTCACCGCAAGAGTCACAATATCACAACAATAATAATAGTTGTCATGGCATCATCACACCGGATCAAAGTCATGCAAATTACGAATACATAATTGGCGACGAATCACATTGTGATGAAGACGAGAATTCTTGTAATTTGGGCAAAGTAACAATCTCTGAGAATGAAGAAACAACTGAACATGATGAAGATGATATTGGTAATAGTTATTCATGTGACGATACATTAACAGACGATGCTATTTTATCGGGAAGTAATCATAACAAATTTGGTGATCAAACGAGTGAAAATACAAAGGAGAGTCAGAGGGAGAATAGTCGAGGAAGTGGTGGTGATGGTGAAACATGTTGTTCATGTAGTGATGAGTCTTGTGTATATGAAGAGCCTCCTAGTCATCCAACTATCCAAGTGATGAACACAAATCAAGTCTTAAGAGTTGGTGAAGATAATTAAAAACAAGAATAGAAATGAAAAGAATGAATTGTGAATAATGAAAGCGCACAGCAAGGAACAGTTTCCTAGGGAAAGACATAAAGTTTTCTTCATGTCTTGTTCCAAAACATTGATTGTCTTATTTCTTCTTCGTTTCATCAACGAACTTAAACTACAAACATCTACAGACATAAAAGACTGAAGACAATTGTTCTTAAGACAAATTGGATAGCTTGTTAATACTTCTTTTTTAAGTCGTCTCAGAGTTTCGTTCTTCTCGCAATCTTTATTTCTATTTTTTTTGGGAACAGAAAAAAAACTCGTAAAAATGAATCTAATAAGAAATGAAATCCCTGTTCATTATATTCTCACAGCAATTCTACTTCCAGCCGTCACCGTGAATGATGGTACAAAATTCGCTCAAGCATGAATTGAGCGAACCATAAAACAAGCAAGCATTACATAGAGTTTATATTTTCGCAAGTTTAATGCTCCTGAAACAGAAAAAAAGAAAGAATGAATATCACGTTTTAAAAACGTAGTGCTGATAGATTGGCGTCGCTTTCCCTACTAAACTTATCATTCAAGGAAAATCTATTTTTCTTTGTCGACGCCGTCGAATAGAAAATTTCGTCTGTGTACATAATAAGAATATCTCTAATCAAATTCGATTGAGATCCCATTTCAAAAACGAAATAGATGCTCATAGATATTTATAAAAAAGAAAACTTCAAATACAGTCAACTCTTGATAAGAAAACCTTTCGACATGGAATTTTAATTGAAAGTAAAACAGAAAAATTGCATTCGGGTCGAATTCTGAACTAAAATTCCCTCAATAAGAAATTTCACTCCATATAACAATTAAATTTCCGTTCCCTTCAATGTTTTCTTATCAAGAGTTGACAGTAAAATAAATTTGATTAAATTTTGATCTGAAAGCGGAAGTGAAATGAAAGCTTATTTAAAAGAGAATGTAATTAGGTTTCTCATAATCACATTCCTACCCCCCTCAACCACCCTCATAAAAGAAAAACTCATATTCTGAATATCATCAAAAGTAGATATTGACATCGGTAGAAAGTAAAGTAATTCAATATATTAGCATTATATGTGTGTATATGTGCGGAACATGATTCAAGAGACGGCTTCATAAAAAGCATAGAAACAACAACATACATTTAAATTTGAATATGTATGTATGCCATAATTTCAAAACTTTTTCTCATATTTAGAATATCTAAATCTGCTAAGTTTCTTTAAAACTGATTACAATCATCTTGATTGAAGCATATTGAATACAATTGAAAGAGTGTTGTAAATATTATTTGATGAAATGTTTTCTTCTTTTTCTCTTTTCACATCAGAAAGTGAGAAAGAAAACAAGAAAGAAAAAGAGAAGGAAAGAAAATAGAATCTGTGATATTTTTTATAGTGTGATAGACTATGTAGGACGTTTTTGTTTTATATTTGTGACATTTCTCTTTATTTGTATTTTTCATAAATTTCCATACTCAATTTTTATTTATCTAGCATCATTTTAGACATTCTGTTGTTACATTTACGTTCTCAATATTATTGCAATGAATTATTTATTTAAGCTTAACCCACCAGCTTAACTAGAGAGAAAAATTAAAAAAGAAGCCGTGAATTGTCGGGAGATATGTTAATACGTACAGTAAATTGCTGACACTAAATAAATAATAATAAACATAAAATTAAAAATATTAATTGGAATGGAAATTTCAACACATTAAATCATTGCCGTAATTTTAAATCCAACGCATTTAACACAGCCATGTAGATAATCAAAACGCAAATGTATGAAATTTATGTAAATAAAATTTAAGAAGAAAACAATTTTTTATTACTATTTAAATACTTAATCAACTTGAAGCAATAAACGATTTTTGGGCGCGAGATTCACATACTAACTACATGGAAAATTCGTCAAAATGAAATGATGAATCTGAAGCCTAAACTTATTTAAATTAAATGAACTGAAAATGAGAAGAAATAGAAAAAAAGATGAGTCAATACAATCACTTTCCGATGTGTACTCTCCATAATCCTACTAAATCCATTTTAGATAACTTATAAACATTAAATAAGCATACAGAAATAAGAATTAGAAAATCGTTTTCATAAATAATGATCTGTGTTCAATTTTTAACAGTTGAAATATCTGAATAAAAAAAAAAGAAATTGAATTAATAACTAAACTTAAAGTTCGTTTTATTTATGTATTGCAGGAAAAGCTTTTTTTCCTCCTTTTCAGGTAGAAAAACTCTTGAAACATAAGAGATGAAAACTCTTATAGAACAAAGGATGCATACAAGATTTCTGAAATAGAATGAAACGTGGCTTGGATTTAAATTGTCACTAATGTTGATGCATATTCTCAACTCAACTCTACAAACAAAAACAAGAACGAACGGATGTGATTCAAATGTGAAAACTTTTTGAAGTCATAATTATATTGTTCCGCCTTTTTCTCAGCTTTAAAATGCCCGATTCTTATGAACGATGAGAGATAAAATAAAATAAGTATTTAAACGAAATGCTTGAAGCGAAAAGCTTCCTTCATACATATAATTAAAGTTTATTTTCGAAGGAATTAGGAAATAACACTAAATATACACTCAAGGGAGTGAAGACTTTCTCCAACAAGCATAAAAACTTTTCCATTATCTCCACGCTCAAGCTTTTCCTCTTTTGCTTACTACATGCTTTTGTATCCTTATTTACGACAATGTTGTTAGCATAACTGAGGCTGAAAAGAATATGACGAAAATTTTTGTCATTACATGGTAGCACTAAAACTTTTTGTCTAGTTGAGTTCCTTTGAGTTAAGAAGGGAAAATAAATTAAATAAAGGAATTTGAGTAATTTCTTAAAGTTGGAAGTGGCACATAAATTCTGCTTGTTCCTCTTCTTCTCTCTTTAGAAATATTCATTTCGAAGTATGTATACATACTTAGTTGAATTAAGTTTAAACTCAGAGATAGAGTAACAGCAGGTACGACTCTTAGCATTTGCTATTCCTTTGGCACACAAAATCTGTTAAGTTTTCTTGCATATCTGTTTCCAAGAATTATTTACATTCATGCATAAAACTTGTCTTAATACTTCTGAGGCATAAATAATATTTTTGAAAAAGATTTTTCATGCGCATGATTAATGAAAACTCTAGATGTGAGCAAGTTTCTATTAGCATAACAAAAAGTAAGAAGAATAGGCATTGTTTTGAGCTCACATAATTTTTTATCTGTGCAAATGGAAAATGTGAGATTGTAAACAAAAGATAATCAATTTAAATATGCAATCTTTATAGATAATAACGTTTAATGTTCAAGTTAAATGTTTTGCTCTTGCAAACAATGTTGCGAAAGTTTTCTTTCCTTATTTCATGTTAAACTTCTAAATAAGTTAGTGCAAGCAACTATTTTCTATTTTGTTATGGACATAAACCTAGATTCGATTTATTTCAACTCCATGAAGGAAAGAAAGAAGTAAAGAAAAGACATTCAACTAGCACCTTCAAACGATAGATTTCTTTATTGCACCAAAATGTTTTACAATCAGAAAGAATTTTGCACAAAAGCAAACCAAATAAATATTTCCTCTTAGCATAAATTTTACTTGACTTCTTTGTTTTTAAAGGTAGAACACATAAAGTCTTTGTTTATTTTTGACTTCATTATTTTGTATGGTTTTTGTTCTCCTATTTCTACACACATATGCAGTTGATCTGATGTGTTTTCTTTGGTTCTCTTTGTATGTTTATTTTATTTATTCTAAAATCTTCAATAGAACTTCATTTATATCGGCGGAAAAGAAGTTTCTGAAAGAATACGAAAGCAAAGCAAAGCATCAAATAAACTTCCTCTCAGTTTAAACATCCCACCACATGAAATAAAGAAAACATTACTACCTATGTAGTTCAAAACTGCATCTGCCATTAAAGAAAAGAATCAAGTAACAGAGTCGATATTAAATAATTGATTCAATTGAAAAAAGATTTCCAAGTGTAACTTTGGGAAAGGCAAATCAACCTTTGCAGTTATTTATTCTTCTAAAATAGGAGAGAATAAAACGAAAAATATTATTTCAGCTACCGAATAAAAGAAGCAAGTAAGCAAATAAAGCACTCAGAACGTTTATTTATGTTCAGCAAGAGATTCTTATGTAGCGATCACGCTGTTTGTGTTTAAACATCTGCTTGATGCAGTTTGAACTAAACAAATGCAATGTTGCGTATGAAAAGAGAATGAATGAATCGTTGTAATCGTGGGTGAAATTGACATAATTGAGAGCCAATAACTTTCCATCCCATTACGTCAAACTATGGCACCTCGTCTGGTCATATTAGAGAAGCTGTTACATGTATAAGTTTATCTGTTGTCGAGATAAGTCAAATGATTTATCCTACACATAATGTAAGGAGATCACTGTTACATTTAAAAGCATAAAAGAATCTGCCATATCTTTTTCCTAGTTGGTTGGAGTCAAAAAGCCAAATAAATCACGAGTAGAAAAGGCTAATTCGGTAACAAATTGATTTTTGCCCTACAGAGTTGTCATTTCTTGTTTTCAGTATTTTTTACGGTCTATGATGGTTTAAGGCTCAAGGATGCATATTCATCAAAGAATATTCATCTCCGAAAGAAAAAAGTAAAAGGAAAGGACATTTCTCAAGAGAGAACATAAAAAAGGATGTAGACGAAACAGATTTTCTTCTTTGTTATTTATGGCAAGCAACCAATGGAATCTGGAATATGTTTAGTTGTGTCTAAGTGTTACAAGGGACTGTCATAGCGGACTCTTTACAAAGGACACATAAATTTAGACACGTTTAAATATAAACTAAACATGCTTGCTAGCGATTCTCCTAGTAATTATGTAGCTCTATTTAAATAATTATTTTCTCTCATCTGCTCAACTTGCAGACAAATGAGATGCCTTCCTATTCACTCAAATGGAGATGGTTGTAAAATGATATCGGTTTTTTGCTAAATAAATGAAATTCTCTTTTGCTAACATGAGACATCGTTGTCTGCCACAAATGACACACTACATAGAAAGATTCTTTTTACACTCATAATATTTAAATAAACAATCAAAAATATGTCGCAAGAAATTTGTTTCGAGTGTTTCGTGGAAAAGTTTTGTTTTCGAATTAATTACTTTTTGTCGCCATGCCAATTGTAAGAAAATAAAGTTAATGTCAACGAGACTTTTAATGGTCACAAAATCATAGTAGAAATTTAATTTCATGCTCACATCTTACACATAAAACTCATCAGATAATCGTTTGTAATCTTTGATAGCTTCTTGTCAACTGATATAATTTCATGTAAAATCTGAAAAATTATCTTTTTCTTCTGTTTGAGAAAGTTTTGAAAGGAGAAAAATGAGTCAAATAAACGATCCGATATAAAAACACAACTACAATTTACAACCAAGAAATCCATTAAACTTTTTGTCATCTTTCTGTTTGTTTGTTCATGTCTGTCGAATGACGTTCATTTTTTCTTCGGCTTGACTTGGAACATGAATGAGAAAAATATGAACGTATGAAGATTAAAAATAAACAACATGACTGGAGGAAAACAACATTCATTTCACCATAAAACATTTTGGAGTTGACTTTTCTTCTTCATGTTGTGGATAGCAAGATGATTTCTCATCAGTGTCTTTCCTGTTAGACTTCTTGAAATAACAATGAGAAATAAAAAAGAACCCAGAAGGTAAACATCCGCAGGCAGATATTGGCTCTGCTATGAAGCATAAAGCAAACTTTTCAAACTCAACTATAGGTAATCGAATCGAATTGCCGTTATGTCATTTTAAGTCACTCTTAAAAAGTCTGAAGAGCTTACATAAAATATTTACAAATCCGGATAATAATAAATTGGCCGTTAACGTAGTTAAAAGTCGTGAAAGTCATTGCTAGAATGAATAAACAATGAGTAAAAAACCAAAACTGCGTTTATTCTATTTTTTTCCTTTTCCATATTAAGATAAAACCGGTTGAAGCACAAGACATCTTTCGCAATTAAATCGGAATTATTTGGTGCGGAATCTTTTCATTTTCTGTTTTTTCTCTCTTATGGTCTCATCTCGTCTCGCCTCGTCGGTCTTGAAAGCAAAAAATTATCATATAAGATTGAAACTCAGCATAAATAAAAACAATTTTAGTGAAGGTGAAACATTAATGCTTGAGGGTAGCAAAAATTGATCCAAGAAAAATGAAAATTATTCGGAATGCATGGCAATCACTTGTAAGTTTCTAGATTCTTTACATTCTATATTATGATTATGGCAAGAAATTTAAACAAGCACTTTTCATCATTAACATTTGCCATTGGCGAATTACTGACTTTGTCTTTGAATCTTGGGAGTTTTCTTTACTTTTGCCTTCAAACGATTTTCGAAAATTTAATTTCTTTAACGATAACAACACAAAAGTTGACGCTTGACGAAGAAATGCATCGTATCACAGTTGTTCGATTATCTCAAAGAGAATGTGAAAGAAGCAATGAAATAAAATATGACACCATCAACAGCCATAAATTCTACGCCATGTATCATTCTCAACTAAAAATAACGAATTCCCGCACCGTCAGATGAGACGAGAAGGAGAGAAGGAAGTATTGATTAATTACCATGTATAAATTCTTTCTAATTTCTGTTGAAAGAAAAATTACTTTACAGAACATTTGATGATGGGAGAACAACATTTTTGTCTTCGTCATTTCTTCAACAAAATGAAAATTTGTTGACTTGTTACAAGATTTTTTTATTCGTTCAATTCTCGGTTTAATACGTCGACAAATCTAAAATTACTACACAACAAGATCGACAGCGCAAAGAAAGTTAAGAATCTTTTTAAATTTATTTACATGCATATTAAATTTACGATATAGGAAGGAAATTTCTTCTCCCGTAAATTTCATAAAGCTCAGACATTCGAGAAGCATTAATTGCAATTAACATTTTAATTAAGTTGATCGCTTATTACTTGGCAAGCTTAACTTACATGAATTTATTGTCGCATGTGTCATTGAAGTGATTACTGTGAAAGGTGGGATATTGAAAATTCAGGTCCCAAGTCGTTACTAATATGCCCGTGACAACGAAATTAATCCACTCTGCGAGAATTAATAAGAGATACAATTAAAAGAGACTTAAGGTGATCGTCAGAGGCGGCATATTTATTGCAAATATTTTATAGTTTTTTTTTTCATTTCATATTTAAATCTCTCATTTTATTTCATCTATTAAGCCAATCGTGAAATTGATCATGCAATATTAAATATTTTAATACTTTCAGCTGGGTATGTCAATAAACCGTAAAATCTCTGTTAACAATTTTCTCTGATTTTCTTTTTGTCACTTCCCTCATATTTTGCTTTCATTTCATTTATTCATAGATAAATATTAATCCTAATTATGACAACAGCGCCGAGTTAGTGCGTCAAACTAGACACAGAGTATTGTGTCATGTGAAACAAGTCACACCTGGCGCCTTGTGATTCTATAAGAAAGAAATGTAATATTATGAGTAAGGAAAGAAAGTTGTTAGATCCTCCCGAAAAATGTTTACTAAGTGTGAATTTAATGACACAAAATTGGTGACACACTTTGTGCTGGACGTACTCAACCAGAGCGATTTGTATGCTTGATCTCATCATCTTCTAAGCGCCTTTTTCCTCTCTTTTTCTTCATTTATCGAAAAAATAAAATTTATGATAATTTCATTTATATTAATTAATTAAAATTTATTGAAACGCTCCGCTATTATTCATGGAACTTGC